>JAAAKG020145969.1:0-32691 GCA_010014905.2 Druon quercuslanigerum
CCCATAGCATGTGTTGGATTCATTATTATTGCTCATGATGAGACTAATCAGCAGTGTAGAGAAAAGTATTCAGATGTAGGACATTTATGTGCAACAAACCGCTGATTACGCCTATGCAATCCGCTTTTACTCAAATACGTATATCACGCTGTGATATACGTATAAGGACATATATAATGCCCAATAGTTTTAGCACTTTTCAGCAATTCAAATCACCAGCACACACTTATGGAGGAGAGGCGGTGATTAGGGTAACAACTTTCCACTATTAACACTTTTTAAAAATTGCAAAACTCAAACAAACACTCGCAAAGTCAATGAAAACGCGGAGCGACTCCTCAGCACGTCCGCACGTCACGAAAACCAACGGTCGAACCAACGTTTCGAACACCTCTGAGAGCAGCAGTTTTTGAAAAACTTTGATGTCAATGGAAGTTGTTTCTTTCAACAAGGCACATTCAGTAGTAACCTTGAAATTACCTTTTAGGACACCGTCAAGGTCACGATTGAAGTTACCTTGTTCAAACAAATAATTTCGATTGATATGCAATTTTTTTAAAAGCTGCTGATCTCAGAGGTGTTTGGACCTTATTAAAGCTTAAGTGACCTTAGATTGACCTTTAATGTAAAATTGAACATATGCCCTTAATACATATTTAAAGTTAAAATTCTTCCGTTGGATGGATTTTCGATGCAAAAAGGTAGGTTTCCAATTTGTTTAAATTGACCTTGAAATTACCTTAAAGGTCATCTTCAAGGTTAAGTTAAAGGTCACACTGTAGGGGCGGAAAATTCCAGGAATTTGGGACATATCGGATGTCCACTCTAGTAGCACGATATTCTGTGCGCGCATGTGTAAATCATGAGCGCCAATCATAAGCAAGATAGCACACGTATTGGGAGAACGACAATTAGTGTGCGTACCGTACGTGTTATGACGTGTTAAGGGGCTTGTACACTTATCGAACTTGTACTGACTAGGTCACGTTAGCAGCTTCTGAATGTGACCTTCTGATTGCTTCAATAGAGTTAAAAATGCGAAACCATCGCATCGCGTGGCTTTACTAAACTTTTATATTTTTAACTATTTTCATATTTTTAAATTCTCTTAATTATTATATATAGTGCAAAATAATGTTCTTTTTCTCATATAATTATTTTATACTATTGAGTTAGGAAATAGCTCGACTATCGAATTACTAATTTTTGACTAATCTCTAGTGGCTCACATTCCGCTGATCAAATCTAAGAAATTTCAAAATCAATTAGTCAAATTTTAACAATTTTGATACAAAAAGCAAAAATGCTTAAAAACTAAAATATGCTTCTTTAATGCCTAAAGTTAATGCTTGCCCC
The DNA here is from genome assembly GCA_010014905.2 of Druon quercuslanigerum. Taxonomy (NCBI): domain Eukaryota; kingdom Metazoa; phylum Arthropoda; class Insecta; order Hymenoptera; family Cynipidae; genus Druon; species Druon quercuslanigerum. Next base: position 1,357 of record JAAAKG020145969.1, read on the forward strand.
TTCGTGGCTGATTAGGAATTTTTTTAAATTTCTTTATTAATCTCTGGCACAAAATAAAGCATTTTAATTTTGTGACATTTTCTGGTACGACGAGCCGCAATTTCTGGCTACGAAGCCAGATAACTCAAAGTTTATCCGTGGACAATACATGAAGCAAGAATAGAACACGTTAAAGCGAGATGGAGGTGAAGCATGGTTTCAGGGGTGAGAAAGGAAGTAGCAGTAAAAGCAAGAAAAGATGGGCATATGGAGGAAAAGGACGGAACAATGGTAAGAAGGATGATAGTTGGGAAAGTGAAAATACCGGTGGTTTGTGTATATAGAAGAAGAGGGGAACAGGAAGGCTGGAGGGTAATAAGGTTGTGGATGGAGCAAAAGAAGGAAGAATTGGTTTTAATAGGATAGGAATAGGCGGGCGGGATTTGGATGTTTTTTTCGACTTTATTGAAATAATATTATGTTCATATGGTGATATTGCAAACCTTGTAGTGTGTCTTCAATTTGACAATTTTTCCTGCTTACTGTTTGAACAAATTTAGAAAAATAAAAATTGATTACAATCTTAAAATTTTAGGTGATATTATTTCTTCACTGTTAGAAAAAGATTGCGTTTTCATTGTTTGAACAAAGTTAAGAAGAAGTAAAAATTGTTTAGTTTGACTAATCATCATCATTTACATATGACTGTATATAATAATTTAAAAATCGTAATAAATCGATAAGTTTAATCTCCAATTTTGTTTGCGAATTCTCTTTTGTTAAAGCACCTTCGGCTTTAACGACCATGGTCTTGGTTTTATTCGTACAAGAAAAAATTAAAAGTGCAACCGATTTTGTTTCTAAATAAATGACACAAGCTACAAAAAAATATTTTAACGAAGATTTAAAAAAAATAGCTAAAAATTTGTTTTGAATTTTTTTTTGACAGTATGCGTGCTTCTTGTTTTATTTATAGGAAAAATAAACATTAAAATACAAAATTTAAATTTTGGACAAATGAAGCAAACTATAAGAAAATGGATTGACCAAAGTTTTTCGTTCAAAAAAACGACACAAGTTATAAAAAAAATAATAAGCAAAAGTTGTTCACCCAAAATATATTTTCAAATTTACTATTAATAATTTCGAGACAGAAAGAGATTTTCTTTCTATCATCATTTCACAGGTTTCAGGGCATATAAAAATAAACTTTCATGCAAAATAGAAAATAAATAAATACAGTAGTTTTGATAAATACAACATGTGCGTTATTTTACAATATATGATTAAACTATCCCTGTTCGAGGTAAGTAATAAAATTTAATACACATACGATATATGAGTGTTAAACATTCTGGGCAAAAGTTACCATTTCGGAAAAAATCGAGTTGTAACGTTTCAGTTCTCTCTATTTGGGTTTCTCAAAGGTAGAGTCATAGTATTCCCTCGCCTCCTGTAATTTACATAAATGCGATCAACAAAGTAATTGTCCCGATAATTAATATTTAAACTCACGGTTCCTCGCCTTCATAGAGTTTGTGTGCTTAACCAATTTTCCTCTGCAACAAACGAAGATTCATATTCGAGGTTATTTGTGAGGTCGAATAATTAGTGAAAATATCCCCTTATTTAGTTAGTAGTGATACATTTTGGTTATTGTATTTTTTGTTTATTGAGTGTCAAATGAAGATAAAAATACTTTTGATTCTCTGGCAAATCTCAGTCTTACAACCATTGATTGTAAGCCAGAGAATCAGTGCTACAAACCATTACATAAGAAGATATAGAGAAGAGATTGAATTCATTCTACTAAATATGAGAATTTTTAGTTGGTGAGCACTAGGAAAATGTTTTTTTATACTTAAGTTATTCTTAATAAAAAAATAATTTAAATTTTTAAGGCATTAGGTAAAACTAATTCTTGTGGCCAGGGAGCTATCGAAACAGTGCCCAAGAAACGAGAATGAGACGTGCCAGTTAATTTTAAAAGTTTTCTTAAAAGAATAGGCTCTCATCCATGCCCCCCTTACGAGCCCGAAGAGAGACGAATCTCCCTAGAGGAACGAAAGAGAAAGCAGGGATTCAAACTGATTTCCCAATGAGGAAGGAATGCTGGCAGGCCATGCTAACAGAATATGCCCTTTCATATCGTGGGCATGGCTTGCTTGTAGGATGTGCCAATACGTTACAAGTGAAAAGCACCAAATAGTGATAATAGTGTGTTCGCTAGGGCCGAAAGAGCTTTAACGAAAGAGAATTCACAATAACCAAATTAGAGCTGTCGATGCTTTGACCAATAATTTTAGCAGGTCTGTGACAAACGTGGAAGAAATACAAATACCAAGCGCGTCGCGCAAGATAAATACATCATCGAGCGCGAAGCACGAGAACCAACAAACGACTCTTGTCTTTCGCGCTTGATAATGCATTATCCTCGCGCCATGCGCTCGGTGTTTCTACTTCTCCCAGATTTGTAAGCAGGTCTTTTAAAATTAAAGGGCAAAGCATCGACATATTAAATTTAGCGATTGTGAATTCTCTTTTGTCAAAGCTCCCTCGACTATAAAGAAGATATTCGCATCACGTATCGACTTTGTCCAAAATGTGAACTTCAAATGTACTTCATATTTGTTTCTCTACCTTCAAAATAATTTTAAAATTTTACTTTAAATAATTACTTAAATATTTTTGTCGTGTTTTTACAATTCTAAATATTTATTGGCACTGAAACAAAAATATTATCTTTGTCTTATTTTTATAATAAATTTTGAGATATAATTTATAATAATTTTTGGTGCCACAACTTTTGTCTTTTAATTTTTTCGTCTCTTGTGTGGTTTTTTTTAATTTGATTTTTTATTTCAAATATTATTTTTTGCCAATAAAACAAAAACTATACCTCTTATAAAAAAAGTAACTCTAAAAAATTTGGATGAGAAAGTTTTATGAGCAACTTTTGCTTAACTATTCTTCAAAAATTTGATTTGTTTAATTTTAATGTAGTTTTTTACGAAAAAACAGAACTGCCTACACTATAAAAAAGTGATTTACAGCAAATTTTTACATCTTATGCTCCCGCTATTTTTTTTTGGATTTCGTGACTTATTTGGCTTAAATGGCCGTTCATTTTTTTCGGAATATTTTTAATTCTATAACTCTGGTAATTTTTTTTAATATTAGATAAATTTATAGTCTTTTTGAGTACTAATAATAAGCGTACATAGTACTTTTAAATCTTCAAAAAAAGGTCTGAAAAATTTTCAAAATGGTCTAACTTTTTCAATTTTTATCCAAAACGGCTAGCTGACGACAATTCCAAACTGTTTATTCTTTGTAAAGTTATCGTGCTAACAAACTAAAAATTTATAGACACACTTCTCAGAACTTCAGTCAAAGCTTCTATGACATTATTAAATTTTCGATCCGAAAATACGAGGTTTTTAAAAGAGTAAAATTTTCCAACAAAAAGTTTATTTTTCACATAAATAAATTAATTTTTGACCAAGCAATAGAATTTTCAAAAAAAAGAAAGTTTTACAAAAAGAGATTAGTTTTCGGACGAAAATATCAAATTATCAACAAAATACTGATTTAAAAAAAAAGAAGAAAAGATATTCAAGAAAGGAATGTATGTAAATAGAAAATTTGCGGTTCATTTTAATTTTCAACCAAAAATGAAATGGAAAAATTATTTAAATAAGCCTTTCAAAACATTGAAAGGGTGAATTCTCCATAAGGGAGGGTATTTTTAATAAAAATAGGAATAAAAAGGCTTAATTTTTTTTAAGATCGGAAAATTTATGAGTGACCTACATAATCTTTTAAAAATATTATGGCAATTTTTAGGGGGTCATTCTAGTAACTGTCCACGAAAAAAATGCTATTTTTGTTGATTTTTTATAAGATTATTGATAAAAATATTGATGCAGGATTAATTAGGCTAGTTAATTCATTCTTGAAATGCGTTAGAAAATTTTTTGAATTATTTTTGACACTTTTTATACACAAAAACGTGAGACAAACGCACGCAACGCCTAAAAAATTAGGTACGTCCAGGTTGTTAAAAAATTTGGAACTGGTTAATCTGATACATAAAAATCAAATAGTTTTAGGTTAAGTATGACAATGGCCATGTCCCCTATAAATTTTTTAAATATAGGGCAAAAATAACAAAGTGACGACAAAGAAAAATCGTGCTTTTTTCTGACCATTTATCAAAAAAAGAAAACATAGTAAAAACCAAAATTATATAATTAATTTTATAGAGTTAAACAAGCCGGACCTACCTACTTTTTAAGGCGTTGCGTTTGACTGATGTTTTTGTGCATAAAAAGTGTATAAAAAAAATTGTTAAAAAACTTTTTAAAATAAATTTCAAAAGTGTATTTAATAATGACACGCGCTTTTAGGCTTAGTGGATTTGAGTATAATGCCGATTATTCCCTGTTGAGAGTCTTTCTGCTTCCAACCTGAAAACCGTCCAACTTAACCTCAAAACAGCCTCCAATTAGCCGGAATAAACGATCTTCTAGCGGCAGGTACTTCATTCATGAAGAAATGGTTCGGAGAGAGGTTGACCAGGACCGCGGTGGACATTCGACTGTCCCATCAATTTTGACCTAGAGGTTAATTTTCAGGGTTAAATGGAGGTAAGATCATTTTCTTAAAGAGAATTACTATTTTTGACGGTGGATTTGAAAAGAGCGGGAAATTTCACGTTAAAAATGACTTGTGGAAAAATGGTTTTTGTGACCTTGGAAGGGTAGAAAATAAGGTAAAATGTCAAATGTGTTGTGATAACAATCCACAGCCTGAAGTCTACAAAGCAATTCATTCGGACACAGAGGTCAATCTAAGAAAAATCGTCTTGACCTTGGAGTGACTTTGAAAATTGACCTGAATGTCATAATGGTCAAGGAGATGTACACCAAGGAGATGTACATCAAGGAGATGTACAGATGTGATTTGATTGACTTTTGTGAAGCATCTTGAACCTTTGTTTGCCCCAAAAACCCAAGATAATTCAGAAAAAGGGCATCTGGCCGTTTCTCAGATATTTGACCTTAATTTTTTACCTTTCCATGTTCTAAAACCCATTTTGCCACAAGTCATTTTTGACATGAAATTACCATTTATTTTCAAATCCTCTGTCAAAAATTGATGGTGCAGTCAAATGTCCCCCTCGGTCCTGATCAACCTTTGTCCGAACCATTTCCTCGTAGATAAAGTATTTAAGAAGATATTTGGGATTATAGATTAAAATAGGTTACCATGTGTGCTCGTTCCCTAAATTGATAAAAATGTTAGTATGATTAGTGGGAGGGGGGGCGGTGTTGGAAATATCACAAGAACATTTTACGTAATTTTTAGATGACACTTTATTTGTTTATTAAGTTATTATTATTATTTTAAGAATTTATTATTATTACCTTTAACCTTATGTGGAGGAGCGGATGTGCATATCAGTTCAGGGATGGGCAGAAGAACGGTCAGTCTTCTATGTCTTAGCCTAACTTCTTTCAAAGGTTGGCTGTGTCGTTATCGACACGTCCTTATGATGCATGGTCTATTTTTTGTGGGGACTTCACCCATGGTAACTCCAACTTTTCTTTCAGTATCCTGCTTCCTGTTTTGCTGTATGATCTAGTTTGCTGCACAATGGCCAGCCCATCGAAATTCATCACTAATGAGGAAATTCTTTATGAATTGGAGCACCAGAATAGACAAAATGAAGATATGAATGGTGTTGATGATACCTATAGTGAACGTGATGACGAAATTTTATCTGATGAAACCGTGTTGCTGAAGACGCCCCAATTCATATTGATGATTATTCTGATGAGGATGATTTTCATGAAACACAGCAATCTAGTGGGTTTGATGACAGGAATTTTCTGCTGGGTAAGGATGGTGAGACAATTTAAAGTGATCAGTTTTTTACCAGCGTCTTTTCAAGAACGCAAAAAAGGAATATAATTTCACACCTACAAGAACGTAAAGGAGCTGCTCGAGGATTAACAAAAGAACTTGATATATTTTTGTTATTTATGACCAGTGAAATGATTGAGCTCATCGTACTATATACCAATAAAGAAATTGAAAAAAGCAGGAGAGTATGAATCAAGGCAGTGGTTTTCAACTAATGTATGATCCTCCAATATTCCAAAGTGTAGTTTTGATTCCAAAACGATTCGTCATAAGAGACGGAAAAGCGACAAATTTGCTGCATTCCGAGAAATCTGGACCTATTTCGAGCAGAACTGTAGACGCTCCTACAGTCCATCAGAGTATGTTATAGTTGACGAAATCTTACAAAGTTTCATGGGACGTTGTCCATTCAACGTGTGCATCCTCCAAAAGCCTGATAGATATATTATGAAGATCATTTCTATTTGAGATGCCTGCACATTTTATTTTTCTGCGGGAACGCCATACAATGGCAAGGAGGTGAGAGCAAGGAACAGCTTCTTACTATCAACGCAGTATGTCTTGACTCTAACTGAATCCCTGAAAGGATCGAACAGAGACGTCACTACAGACAGCTGGTTTTCATCCTGTGAATTGTCTGACGAGTGGATAAAAAATAAGCTGACATTGGTTGGAACAATGAGTAAGAATAGAAACAGATTCATCTTTCTATGGTCACAAATAGACTTCCTATAGATTTATCAACATTCCTATACGATCCAGACAATATGATTCTTTCATACAAACCAAAAAATAAATAAAAATTGTCATCCTCTTATCGTCAATTCATTCTGCAGGGATAGTCCCTGAATCCTCCAAACCAGAGATTGTCGAATTTGAGAATCTTACTAAAGGAGGTGTAGACGTATTCGATGAATTGTGTCATGCAAACTCCACTAGAAAAACAAGCAATCGCTGGCCCATGAGGTACTTTTACTTTTATTTTTTAAGCCAGTGCTCTGAATGCATACATAATTAATAAATTGAATGTTGATATGGTAAATTCATTTTACTGCTCGACATTCCTGAAATCTCTTGCATGTGACTTGACCAAACCACACATGCTTTAAAGGATGTATGATACCAAAATTCCCAAACAGCTTCGAAACGCTATCTGCTATGTTCAGGAGGCAGATTCAGCTTCATTCGCAAGTCGACACGATCCCGCCTCGATCTCAGCCTCCGGTATCAGGTTTGGATCGTGTCGGTTTAGCTCGACTCGACTTTGGATCGGGAAGTCGATATATCGACTCGGGATCGGGTCCGGTTTTCAATACTCCTTCGGAAGATGTGCTCTTTTCACTTGAACTGAGTGGAGAGGGAAATTTGACAATCAGTTGAGGTCAGTCGGTCGCCCTTGACTCCTCTACTGCCTGGTTAAACCGGTTATGGCTAAAGTGAAAATGCTTAAATTTCACATTGAACATTGTTTTTCATTTCACCCTACTGTGAACCACTAGTCGCTACGTCATAGACACATCTGACGAAGGGGTATCGAAAACCCAACAGCATCCCGAGCCGATATATTGACTTCCCGAGCCAAAGTTGAGCCGAGAGAAAACCAAGCACGGGTATCGGAAACACGATCCCGACTCGAGAAGAAATCGACGCGATCCTGACCCGATCACGAGACAGTATCGTATCGAACGGCACCGCTACTCGCAAGACCGCCACCGCCCTCAAACATGGAATGTTCTGGAAGGCCTGGAAGATGCTATTTCTATTATTGGAAGAAGAACACAAGCATGTTATTTGCCAAATTTGCCTCGAAGGAGGAAGTTCTAGTGATGAATGATGACAGATATGACATTTTATTTTCCTCCTGACGATTTTCATTATGCATGCTCCATGTTGTCGAAGAAGGAAGGAACAATTTTTTTGCTTTTGAAATTTTATTGTAAGTTTTAAATATTTTTCAAGAATTTATTTCATAGTTACACTAATATGTCAAGAATTATATTAGTTATAGAATCTCTAAGTCTGAAAGGAACTTCTGTGCCTGATTTTTATGCCCGAAAATATTATTGTGTACCTAGTAAATTGTTACAGATCTCGTATGCTCAGGTGCACTTGATAAATTTCTTAATATATTTTGTAATTGTTGATGCTTATTGTACTAATGTGTGCAAAAATTACATTCAAGGAGCAATCAAGATACTGTGTCGTATACGACACATCCTTGCAATTCATGTCCAGAAAAGGAAATTTGTGGGAGGAGGGTTAATATTATTACTGATATTGTTATTTATTAATGAAAGTATTAAATATATTACAAGTTTTACTGTTAAAATTATCAATACACTAACATTTAGTTTTTCATGCCAGATTGCGCTGACAAACACATATTTAACATAAAAATTTGTCTAATTATTATTGTTGTCTATTATATAATGAAAAAAATGCTTATTTCTTTATAAAGTATGTTTAAACAATCACGGAATATTTTTTTGTTTAATGCTTCTTTTCTTAGGTTCAGGCTTAGGCTTAGGCTCACGCTTAGGGCCACGCTTCGGATTAAGCCCAAACTTATTTTTAGGGGGATGAGTAGAGTCCTCGGAGCGCACAGCCGGGTTAAGATAGCCTCTCAAAACTTTGAATGTTGGCTTTTTTTGTATGGTAATGTAAAAGTGTATGCCGCCAATAGATTTCGGCACTTCTTCAATATCATATTCTTCAGGATATATAAGTTCTTGAAGATACTTCCCATCATCACCAATAAGGTTCAATGACAACACTTTTCCGGTAGACCTTTCGAGATGCACAATAAAAACTTTTTCATAACAAGTAATGTAAAATTTAACTAGGTACACCCTAAGGTAACCTGGAAAAAAATTGATTATGTTATATAATAATATATATATATATATATATATTATATATAAAACTAAAAAATTCTCAATTTAAGATGAGAAAACGAAACAGTCGTTTGAAACCAGCTTCCTGTCACCGAGAGTTAAAAATGGTCCATGCGTTGAAAACTGCCATGCGGCAGCGCTAGTAAAAACTTTTTTCTAGTTATTTTGAAGGTTTATTTATGTGATTATTTCGAAAATGACTTTCTGGGTTTTTATCATAATGTTTTCTGTTTTTTTACTGAATTAATTCCATTAATTATGCCGATTTTTATCACTTCGGGGTGCAAATCTGGTTATAAAAGTGAATTTAGAAAACCCGAAAATCCCAAATAAGGAAGTTTGAAGCTTTTTTAAATGATTATTTTGTGAGGAATTGCGAAAAAAAAATAAAAAAAATATCAGAAAGCGAAAGATTTTATAGCACAATTTTGAAAAATTTGCATATTAGATAATTTTAGAAAATATTTGAGTAAGTTTAAGAGATATTCAAAAGTCTTGAAACGAATAAAAAAATTAAAACTTGTAAAAATTTTTAATGAATTTTTTAAGGTTTCACGAAAATTTAAATAATTTTTTATTATGGAAAATTCGCTTAGAAAAATGATTTATATAGATTTTAAGAGCTTTAAAAAATTGCAAAAGAAAAATCTGAAAGATTTTAGGGCCATTTTTTTAATTTTGCAGAAAAGATTGAAATAATTTCAAGACCTTAGAAGGTTTAGAAGGTCTAACAAGATTTAAAATTGAATAGTCCTTATATTTAGATGAAAATTTTTAATAATTTTCTTTTTTTCAAAAATGAACTTTAGGGAAAAATTAATAACGGTTTTTAAATACATCAAACGATTTTATAAAATTCCGAAAAAGAGTTTAGAAGATCTTGAAGCCAAATGTTTCAGTTTGGTGAATTTACAAAATAAATAAAAATAAAAAATTTATTAAATCAAAGAAACATGAAGCCAAATAGAAGAGATTCAAAATTAATTTTAAACATTAAAAAAATTGGTAAAAACGTAAATTTTTAAATATTTTAATACTCAAATGTAAGAGTTATAAAACATTTTGGAAGGTTCGAGAAAATTAAAAAATGCTCTTAAAACTTCTTGGAAAATTTAGAAGATTATGAGGTAATTAAAAAAAATTTAAATTATATTTAAAATTGTTTAGAAGAATTCGAGTCAGTAAAAACTATTTTCAGGAATTTAAGACGTTTTAAATGGTATAGAAATATTTTCAAAAATTTCACAAATATTTTTTGAATTCTTCCCAACTTCTAAAAGTCCGTAGAATCTTTTAAAAATACTCGAATTTTTAATAATATTTGGTAAAATCCTATAAAATAAAAAAACACTTCGAAAAATCATTTTCGAATAATTTGAGTGTTACCAGAAATAAAAAATATTCGTTAATAGACTTTACTTAAAATCGTAAAAAACTCGATGTTTTTTCTTTGAATCTCTATAAATTTCGGGCTAATTGAAATATTTATTACTTTATTTTTGAGCCTTATACCAGTTACCGCCCTTTTTAAAAATCTTCCGGAAAATTAAAAAAGGTTTTCAAGTAACAAAATGGCAGCAGTTTTTCTGAAAAACTTAAAAATCAATTTTAACAAAAAAAACGAATTTGAAATTTTTCTTTTAAAGCTAGGAGAATTATTTTTTGTTACAAACAAATTTTCTGCTGTTTCTTGGAAACAATGACAAATACGAAAAAAAATATTAAGATACAAGTTTGCACGTCTCAATAAGTTCTACAAAAAATGTTTTTTTTCTTTTGCGATATTTTTCACAGTGCACGAAAAATAGCAAAAAACTACTTTTTTAGGTGAAAAAATTCTCCCGGTCTCAAAAATGGTTTAGCACTCATGTTGCTGCTAAGCTGACTTTCTTTTATTAGTAGAAAAAAAATAGTTAGAAAAATAAAACAGGTGGAGTTTTCTCGAAAATATATATTCTTTCATGTTTTCAAAATTTTAAGCAAATAATAAAAAATATTTTCCCAAAAACCAATTATAAATTGACCGAATTATAAAGAAATTTATCTTTAAATTCCCATAAATATTTATATTCCTAAAATTTGAATTTAGCGAAATTTATGATTATCAAAAATAATTAACAAATTAATAATTAATATTTTATTAAATTGTTTACCTTATTTATAATTTCGTAAATAGCTGATATATTACTAATCAATTAATTTTTAATTTTTATAAATTAATACTTCGTTTATTTTATAAGTTGGTCTCGAAGTCGGTGAGTTTAGTTTCGGATATTTTGAAATTCGAAATTTTATTTTTTGTCAATTTAAAATCTGGTCGTTATGTGAAATTGGGGAAATTCTATGATTCGGTATTAATGTATATTTTCAGCAATTTTTAAAATTAATTTGTGCATTAATTTATTTATTTATAATTATTTATTGCATTATGAAAAAAAAGATTTTAAAGGGTTTTTCATGAGTATTTTGCAATTTTTATGAATTTTTCCTATGGTACTACTAGCGCCACTGCACGCCCTTTTTCAACTAAAATATTGATAGAAAAGGGAATGAAGAACGTAACATTTACTCATTCTAGTGTCCAAAATTTAGGAACATTATTAAGTATTCTCCTTGTAGGTAATTATTACTTTAAAAAATAGGTTTCCGGGTGCAATAAAAAGACGAGCGATTACATGCTTGAAACAAAAGTGATGGTTGCTAAAACAGCACAAAAATTATATATTTAAATAATCTCTGTAAACACTATAATTAAAAAAATAATTTGAACAGATGAAATAAACCATGTTCGATAAAAATTCAAAAAGTGAGCGCGTTTTGAAAATGTTTGACACCAACTTTTTTCTGAATTTGGAAATTCTATGTATGGACGTTTATAGTATCAGAAAAGATGAACGAGTTTCGAGTTTTTTCGACTAAAAAGAGATTTTCAGAATTATAGCATTTTTGAAATTTTGTTGATCAATCGAAAATCAAAATCTTAGGCTAAGCAATGCACGATATGAAAAAAAAGTCAACAGAAGAAAAAAGTTGATTTCTGAAAGCCCGACAAGATTATCATGACACCTTTTTGAACTTTTTCGAAAAGTTGAATATTCAAATTTTGATCATACGAAAAATAATGAAAAATGAAAAATTCTATTTTGCAGGGAAACTACGCAAGATATGAAAAAAATTAATGAACAAAAATTCTGATCCTAAAAAAGAACTAAAAGTTCGTTTTTCATTATCTTTAATAGGACGCTTACTTCTTGTTTTATTCGTGTAAAATAACATTAAAAATAAAAAAATAAATAAATGTTTTTTGGTTAAACGACAGAAGTTACGAAAAGAAAATGATTTAACAAAAATTGTGTGCACGAAAAACAGCTACAAAATTGTTATGAATCACTTTTTGATAGGAAACTTAGTTTTAGTTTTAATCATAAAAATTGCATAAAAATAAATATGAAAAATTGGTGGAAAACAACAAAAGGTACGAAAACAAATTTATTTACTACATTTATTATCACATCCTCATAATTCATTATTTAAGAAAGTTTTAGAATGGCCAAACGACGCAAACTACGAAAAAATTTATGAAAAATAATATGAAAGAAAATCCTATTCGTAGCATAACAATGCGAGATAGAGAGAAATGTCTGAAAAAAGAATTTTAGTTTTTTTATTTATTTCAAGGTGGTTCAGAAAATATGCCTTTACAAATGCCTATCAAAAATCGAGCGCGCAGCGCCAGTGTCATGATGAGAATGTATACCTCAAAGCCTCCAGAGCTTTGAGCTACTTAATCTTTACCTGTACTTGATTAAGTAGAAAATTAAAAACATAAAGACGTATATAAATACTGCGATAAGTATCAGAGATCGAAACGCGACATTCAAAAGACGCGCGCCCAGCGCGCGGTGAGAGTATGTCGCGAAGCGGGCAGATTATTATATTTAAAATTTAGATATCACGAGACACTTGGGTAATACTACTCAGCGCGATTGTTCTATTATTGCATCCGGATCCTTAATTTATCCTTAAAGTTCTATGTACACTAAATATCTTATGCCAGATTAATTTATACCTGCTCTGTCCGGTGGAAGTCTAGCTCCTATTACTTCACTATTTTCGTTTATGTAGACGATCATGTGAAAGTCCTGTTCAAATATACCACGGGTTATGTACATATGTTTCTTTGTATAAGGCTTGTCTGGATAAATATTTGTACCTTTCAGCTGAACATGGTACACGTCACCAGTTTCATGTAGCCACACCTCAATTACCCTGTTTAAATAATTTATAGTATAAGTTGGTGGAGGGTCACCTGGAATTAATGAGTGCTTTGGGTGGATTATGTTATACAGTGCGTTTATGATAGGTGGGGCAGTTGGGCTAGGATTTATGTTACTAAAACTGTCAGCATATTGGCCACTATGTGACGAGGACGGGTTATGGGAGCCTATTAAGTTATGATGTTCTTCAGGAAGTGAGTAATGATAGTCCACAGTAGCTTGGTGTTGATGTAGGGTAAGATGTTGGTTAGGATTTTGGAGAAAAGGTGCGCCAGCATATGGCAAAACCGAGCCAATTAAATTAGAATTTTCCTGAGGAGGTAGGCCACGATATTTCTTAGTAGCTTGGTGTTCATGTAGGGTAAGATACGGGATAGGATTTGAATGAGAAGATTGGTCACCATATGGCAAGGATGGAGTCTGTAGAAGGAATGGGTTTTGTAGACCACTTAACTTATGATGTTCCTTATTAGAATCATTATGATCCACGCCAATCGCTAGTTGAGGATATTGGCCATTATGTTGGTGAGAAGGTTGAGCAGCATGTTGCAAGGATGGAGTATGTAGAAGGAATGGGTTTTTTAGGCCACTTAAGTTATGATGTTCCTTAGTAGGATCGTTACGATCTGCGCCAATCGGCAGTTGAGCATATTGGTCAGTATGTTGGTGAGAAGGTTGACCATCATATAGCACGGGTGAACTAAGTGGGATGAATGGGTCTTGTAGGCCACTTGAGTTATGATATTGCTGGTAAGGAAAGTTGCGATCTTCGCCAATACCTAGGTAATCATATTGGTCAGTATGTTGGTGGGAAGGTTGACCACCATATAGTGCGGGTGAACTAAGTGGGATGAATGGATCTTGTAGGCCACTTGGGTTATGATATTGCTGATAAGGAAAGTTGCGATCTTCGCCAATACCTAGGTGAGCATATTGGTCAGTATGTTGGTGAGAAGGTTGACCAGCATGTAGCAAGGGTGGACTAGGTGGGAGGAATTTATTTTTTAGGCCACTTGAGTTATGATATTGCTGATAAGGAATGTTGCGATCTTCACCAATAGCTAGGTAAGCATATGGTTTATTATGTTGGAGAGATGTTTGGCCAGCATGTAACACGGGTGAACTAAGTGGGAGGTATGGGTCTTGTAGGCCACCTGAGTTATGATATTGCTGATAAGCACCGTTGTGATCTTCGCCAATAGTTAGGCGAGCATATTGGTCATTATGTTGATTTCCATCTTCGCCAGTAGCTAGCTTACCATGTTGGGAAGAATTGAAGCCGTAATATGGCAAGAATGGATCTACTCCCGAAGTGGATAGTTCTGAAAAGAGAAAATAAAGATTTGTGAATATAAAAAGAATACTTAAGACCCTAGAGGCGTAAGTACATGAGTGCCAAATTTCGAAAATGCGTTTTATGTGATAGAACTACACTTAAAGACTTTTAAGTTGAATAAATGTGCAAAACAAGGAAGAAGCTATGCTTTTTAAAAATTGATATAGTGGTTTTTAATTGGCGACTTTCATATTTTTTTGCAATAAGCGAAAAAAGTTTTGCACTATTTAACATAAAAAGTGCGAGTATTTAATATTCAGCAAATCAAAGTAAACGAGCGGTTTTAAGATGACATTAGCGCAATGAATTCGAACGATTAAAACAGTATTTTCAAACTTTCGTAGAAAAAATATGAGATTTTGAAATCTACTATACGAAAAATTATGACTTGTCGTTAGAAAGAATCGAGTGGAGGAAAAAATTATAGCTGCAGCGAGAGAGGTAAACACTACACGGACAGAAGTTTGTTAGAGCCGCTCATCCGACACAATCGTCGCGCCCATCGCATAGTGAACAGCGTTATTTCTGTTACTAGAATGACTCCACTAATTCAGGAGAATCATTACCCGGAACAGGTAGAACCGTTTAACCAAAACTATAGCAAGTTCCAGGTGACGAATGGAGACTGGGTATTTGGAATGCTAGGGGGGTGAATGATTTCAAGTTAAAAAAATTATGGGGAACTATGCGCGCAAGAAAAATAGATGTTTTAGGTGTGCCTGAAACAAAGAAAAAATATGCAAAAGCAGGGACATAGAGAATGGGTTGTTGAAGGACGGATTTGCAATATGGTCCGGAGTAAATTGTGAAACACATCGTAGGCAAGGAGTACGTGTGACTTTGAATGAATGAGTGGCACTCAACAATCGATATATTTTTTCCACGGACTTTTATATATCGTGCGTTATTTTGCTTGAAATCTTCATTTTATTATGTTTTTGAATTTTGTAAATGCTATAACTCTGGTAACTTTTGGTTTTGCGAAAGAAATTAATGAGGATAAATTGTTCGAACTTTTGAAAAATGCGAATTTCTGTACAAAGATTTTTTGAATCTTGAAAAAAGTGGTCTCAAAAATATTCAAAATGCCCTCACTTTTTGACTTTTTTGTCCAAAATGCTAGCTAACAAACTTGACCTTTAATTTAGAACAATAAAAGTTTGTAACAAATGCCAATGAAATAGATTAATTTTTGCAAACGTTATCGTGCTCACAGACAGACAGCCATACATACAGACAGGCAGGCATATTCGTAAAAACCTGTTGTTCGGATTCAGGGGGGTCTCAAAACGTGAGTTGTTGACAAAAACTGGGGGAGGGGGTTCAAATTTTACACAAACCTCATACTTTCTCAGATTAGAATGTGAAAATTGAACAACTTTTTAATAAATAAAATCATACAGTAATAAATTTTCAATACGATGGTGTCCACAGTTACAAGAATAAAGATAATTCTTCTATTCATTGGCATCAGGCTGAATATCGGTTTAACGTAAATATTTCTTTTGGTGTTACAAAATTGTAGATTTTTAGAAAAAAATTAAATAAAGTGTTAAGTGTTAAGGTGATAGTGCGACGCTTCGAATTCTGGAGGAGTGAAATCTGCAATGCCTGCAGTGCTCTCGAAACTTGAATCAGTTGTACAAGAAACTGTTTTTTAGCAAAGTCTTTTACTAAGTTATTAAATTATCAATGACGTTTAGCTACAAAATGGTTGCTTTTTAAGATTGGTTCAGGTTTTGAGTGTACAAACAGCATGTTTTTACCCTAAACAATATTTATATTATATTGTAAGGTTAACCAACAAATGTTGTTAATCCAAAAAAATATTGTATTGTGGTGACAAAAGAATTTAATTGATTTTCAAAAAAATTTGGTTATGCTAAAAAATCAGTTTTGTTTGGACAACAAAAGGTTTTAAAAAAATATTTTTGTTGCACGAAGATTAACAAAATTATTTTGTCGAGGCAAAAACATTTTTATTGTTCCAGCCAAACAGTTTCCACAGCGTGTCCCTCAAATTGTATATCTTATCCACAAATATATGTTAATATAATTCATAATACGTGCTTGCTCAAAAACAGACGTATTTTTATTTTCTCCCTTTAAAAATTCGCAGTCTTTAAAAAAAACTTTTGTTATTGAACATTTCATTGTTGAGAAGGTCGCCCACCTTCTGCAGCGTTGTGTTAAATGGAAGTTCATACTTATATATACATAATTAAAATTTTGTCATAAGGAGAACCGCAAGATTTTGCCGGGATCGAGTGCTAATCTGTGAAATTGCACCCGATCCCAGCGAAATCGCGGTAAAATTTCAGCCATAACCACGTCTCACGACCGTGAGATAGGAGGTTGCAGTCTATGACGGAATCAATATGAAAATCCGGGAAGTCTAGTGCACCTTGAGGACACAGAACGACCCAAGGCAGATCGCCTTCTGCACTTTGCCCGTATGTGTTTTAGCATATTGTTCACACGCAGATATGCTTTTTAGGCTATTAACCAGTGAAAGCTTGACACCTTTAAGAGCACCGATGATAAGGACGATTAATTTAACAGAATATTTCGGGTACAATCGTCACTCCCTTACAAGGTTTCTGTACCTCTCTTTCTTTTCATTATCCTTCGCTATGATGTTTTGTTCAGCTAGTGCCAACTAGAAAGTATGTGTCCTAGATACTCGGGATGTGCATGGCACGCCCTTCAGCTATCATCGGGAATGTCTTGGCTCAAAATGTGTTGATGGTATGGTAAAGTGGAAATGACACCATCTTGACATGCCTAAATGAAACCCTCGGTGCCCGACTTCAATCCGCGTGATTTAAGGAAAGCAAAAGTTAGCTCACACGACATTGATTGATCCTCCACATTTCTGTGGAAGATGCTGTGCATCCTCTTATTAAAAAGCTGTCCCAGGAAGTTTTTCTCCTGTGCTTTCTGAATCCGGGCTTTCGGGACTGAGAAATCGAGATAAATAAGATTTGATTCTGCTTACTCCTGATACTGAAGTTAAGTCCGAGTGTTTCAGCAAGCTCCTTCGCAGCTTTGTGCAGAAACGCTCATTTTCCCTCTTCTTCATGCTTCCTGATCATTTTAAGAAGCGAATCTCTTCCATTTGCGACTCTATGTGCTGTACCCAAAATAATCCTGTTGAGAAGACATTCAATATTCAATATTCCGCGACCAAATGACGGCGTGAGATGTAGAGTCATGCTCGTTCTTTGTCCATGGAATCACTCCAAATGAATAGAATACTACCGGGGCTTCGGAGAGTATCCTTTATAGATGTCGCATCATGAATGCGGCTCTGTGGCACACCCAGGTACGTATAAGTCTCTTCAGCGCATAGGTGTCGCCCTTCTATCGACGAGCACACGATCGTCAGAGATGCCATTAAGTTTTCCTCGCTTCAAATATACTTTGGCGCATTTGTCTAACCCAAATTCGATTCCTATTTCCTTAGAGTATCGTTCGAAAACACCTAGAGCTATATGTAGTTGCTCTTTATTTGTAACATAAGTCTTAAGATCATCCATGTTAAATACATGGGTGACCTTGTGCTTTCGATTTGCAGGTTTGCCGCAAAAGTTCCCCTGGGAATGGCGAAGTGCTAAAGATAGTGGCAATAATGTGAGGCAAATGAGTAGTGGGCTCATCGATACGCCCTCAAAGACACGTCTTTGCAAAGCAAGCTTGTAAGTTGTCTCACGATTTTTTCCAGATGAGATAATAAATCTTGTTTTTCAAAGTGGCATCAATCTCTTTAAGCACCTCACGATTTGCGGATGTACCTTTCAGCTTTCCAAAAAACAGATGATAAGTTATGGGAGGTCGAATCGAAAGGTTTCATGTAATCAATTCAGACCATCGATAGGTCACGCTGGTAGGATACTGCATCTTTGCAGACACATCTATCGACAAGCAGTTTCTCCCGACATCCGGACACGCCTTTATTTAAACCAAGTTTTTGATACATTTTTTGCCCCACAAGTCCAATTGCCTGAACAATCCTATCATTTAGGATAGCTGTGAATATCTTATACAGTATGTTTAGACAAGTGATTGGCCTATAATTCTTTGGATCAGAGAGTTGCCCATTTTCAGCAGGAGTACTGTGCGTTCTTCCACCAACCACTCCTGGATTGGCTCTTCCGACTTCATGTATGAGGTGAAAATACGGGCCAGATGGTGGTGGGTTGATGGAAACTTCTTCCAACAGATGGTATTGATACCATCTGGTCCTGGAGCGGAATAGTTCCTCATACCTCTCAATACTTTTTTCAGCTCCTCGGTAGTGATGGTTGGGCATTCTTCCTCAGGTGTTGTTATGAGAGCATCACACAGCCCCTTGAAGCTATTTATGTTCTCTGAGTCATCGTCAAGTCTATGCTGCACTTCGTAGACTTCTCTCGAAAAAATGTCGGCCTTCTCTGCTTTGAGCGGGTAGTAGACAGCGACTAGAGGGTCTTGGAAGTGTCGAGATGATTCAGAGAGAAACTGTTGATTTTTGCTGACCCACTTCTCTCTCCGCTCTAGACTTCTCTTAGCGTCAGATAGTGTCCGTATTCTATCAACAATATGATGCATGATGGTCAGCAGCTTTGACTTGTTAAGTATGTGATAACGGATCCGGAGTTCGCGCGCGAACTTTCGAACCTTGGCGGTAAAATACCTGCCAGATGTTATATAGTCCATCACACACTGAATGTAGCACGCGTACTGTCTTGCCCAGCCTGTCTTTATGGCGAATTGATGCATTCGTCTTTTGTTCTTATGATCAACGGTTGGTTTTGTTTTACTGAGCGCATCGGTCAAAGCTCTCGCTGCCTTATACACACAACAATTGATAGTCCAGAGGTCGGATTCTTCGGAAAATTGTCCACGAACCTCTTCATCCATTTCAGCCAGATCTTTAGGCTTGAAAGAACCTGGGTTTAGATGTTTCTCCGGGTCATAAAGCATCGCCCGTCCTCTATCGGATGCTTGCCTACGGTTGGTCTTACCACCTCTCTCTTTCTCTCGCTGCTGTCGGCTTGTTCTGGCTCTGGTAGAGTAGGCGCTCCTCTTACATATCTCCTTTTTTGGAGTACTTTGGCATATTTTTGCAGACGTTGACGCAAAAATGCGATAATTCTGGGTTTTTCTCGCACCACAGAGCATGCATTCGTGCCATGTAGTTCTCTGGTTCAGGGGTTACACTCGCATCATTGCATTCTATAATAACAAGTCTTGATTTTGTTGCTCCGTCCACCTAGAAGCCCTAAGATTCCGCCGGTCCACTGCATTGATGCCATCTGCATTGGCTTCCCCAGCTCTACAGTGGTCAGCACTGTTGGCAGGCCCATTGTCGGGAGCCCTGCGCACTTACTACAACTGTGTTTGGTGTTATCAATGTTGTTCCCACGAGAAGCTAGGAAAAGGGTTCGTGCATCCTTATAGATCCCCGCGTACAAGGATAATTCTGCGTACTCTGAGAGGTAATCCGGTATCTCAGAGTCACCGTTCTAGACACATCACCCAGGTGCCATTCAGCTTTCGGCACGGTTTTCATACCTCCGCTTGGGGCTTAAGTTTTACGGGACCACCCTGGATAATTGTCCGCGACTGGTTATTGAGTTTTTTTGTAACCATATTCAGCAGAAAACCTTGGTACAGGGACCCTTTATCCCTTGAATGAAAAAATGTCATTTTTGATTTTATATTATTTTTTATGTTATCAAAATTTGTATTTTTTTTAAGAGAATGCAACAACTCGTTATGATAATCTTGTAGAGTATTCAAAAAGCGATATTTTTCTTTTTGTGACTTTTTCCATATCGTGCGTTATTTTTCTTAAAGCCTTCATTTTCTTCTAATTGTTAGAAAGTAAATAGATGAAATTCTTCGTCTTTTCGAATAGTATAAAGATCCGTACAGAAAATATTTGATTAAAAAAAAGTGGTTTCAAATATCACAGACAGAAAGACATTCAGATAGACATACAACCACACGCGTAGCCGCACAGAGAGACATACAGACATGCGCATACGTTAAAACTTGTTTTTTCGGATTTAGGGGGGTCTCAAAATATAGACATTTAACGAAAACTGAGGGATGGGGGTCAAATTTTTACACAAATCTAATCTTCTCTGATAAGAATCTAAAAATGAATTCACCCGTCATGCGAGACGAAAAAGAAATTAATTAACAAAAGTTGTAATGAGAATGTGCTAAATACTACGCATCCTATCAAAAAGTGATTTAAAATAAATTCGATGATTTTTTTCAAATTCACTATTTTTCTCTAAACATCTTTTTCCTTATTTTGCGTAGTTTGATCGACAAATGTAATATATGATTCTCCATTATTTTTATACTTTCAAAATTAGAATTTTTGATTTTTCAAGAAAATTTAAAAAGTTGGTATGATAATCTTGCAGAGCATTCAAAACGCAACATTTTCCTTTTTTTGTAGTAGTGTTTGTAATTTATGGTTTTATGAAAAAAGCAATTGCGATAAATTGTTCGACTTTTCGAATACTATGAACAAACGTACAGAGAATTTTGAAACTAAGTGGTCTCGAAAATGTTCAAAATGTGGGACACATTTTGAATTTTTTCCCAAAATGGCTGGCTAACGAATTTGACTCTTAGTTTAGAACAAAAAAAGAGTGTACCAAAGGCCAAACTAATAGATTAATTTTTGAAAATGTTATCGTGGAAACAGACAGACAGACATAAAGGAATACAGGCAGACACATTCGTAAAAACCGGTTTTTCGGGTTCATTGGGTTTAAAAACCTGTATATTTGATCAAAACTGGCGGGGTCAAATTTGACACACACATAATACCTTCTCTGAATAGAATGTAAAAAGACGAAACTTCATTCTAATAAATAATTTTAAAACATAACAGACGAATTTTGAGCAAATAATGGGGTTCAGTCATGAAAGATAAGACGTTTATCTAAATTGTTGATTCTTAAAGCCATAAGACGACATTTCTGTACAAAAATTGAATTTTCAAACAGAAAATATAACTTTTCTGCATAAAAGAAGTAGTTTTAAACAAAACAGTAAAATTTGTAACTAAAAAGATTAACTTATTACTATTTGCAAATATTATTGTTCAAAAAAGCAGATTGACTTTTACCTACGCAGCTGAAATTTCAGTTGAAAAATATCTTTTTTAAACAAAGTAGGTAAACTTTTAACCAAAAAGATGGAATAATAACTAAAAATATGAATGTAAAACAACATAATTATTTCTTAACGAAGGGGTTCAACCAAAATTGTCTAAAGGTCAAAATATGAATTTTGAACATAAAGTAAATTTTCTACGAACCTCTTCTATATAAAAAGTGAAGAAAAAAATTCAAACATTTCAGAATTTGGGCTTTTCTGGGCTCTTGAACGAACCCCTTTTTAAAAACTCAAAATCGGTAAAAAAGAAAACGAGAGTTTTGAGCTCTCGAATGGAAAAAAATAAAAGCGAACCCCATGTTCAAAAAACCACTTAATTGTCAAAAACAAAATCTGCAAAACATAAGACGCACTGGAATTTTGGGGTTATCTTTGGCTCTCGAATACACCACACTAAGATTTTTTAAACCGCCCCTATTTAAAAAAGCACCCCCTTACTAAAAACTTAAACCTAGAAAAAACAAAATAGAAAGTAGTGTTGGGCCCTCCTTGGGCCCTCGAAATGATTAAATTTTTTTACAAAAACCACCCCCAACATCTAAAAAATAAAAGACCTATCTACGAACACGCATTTGAATTTTCAAGGAGCCTGAAAATACTGGCATTGTACCGAGGGGAAAGTTTTTGGCGTTAAGGGCTGGAGCCAAGAATCGAAATTATTATTTTTCAGGAGCCCAAAAGTCAGAGTCAGGGAGGGAGCCTAAAAATCAGAGACTTTATTGACACTGTTTAATTCTAAGAAAGATTTTTTCTTGGCAAAGTTCTATCTGCGTGGTGACAAGGGGTTGACTCTAAACGTTAAGGTTTAGAGTCCAAGCCTCGAAGATGATATATTTTAAAAGTCCAAAAATCAGAGACTCTATGTACACTGTTTAATTTAAAAAAAAGATTCTTTCTTGTCAAGATCCTATCTGCGTGGTGATAAGGGGTTGACTTTTAAGGCTAAGGGTTGGAGGTCCAAAATTGAAGATGATATTTTTTAGAATCTTAAAAATCAGAGATTTTATTGACACTGTTTAATTCTAAAAAATATTCTTTCTTGACAAAGTCCTATCTGCGTGGTGACAAGGGGTCGACTCTTATCGTTAAGGTTTGGAGTTCGAAAATGGAAGATGATATTTTCTAAGAGCCTAAACATCAGACACTCTATTGACACTGTTTAGTTTTTAACAAGATTTTTTATTGACAAAGTCCTATCTTCGTGGTGACAAGGGGTTGACTTTTAGCGTTGAGGGCTGGAGCTCAAAAATCGAAGATGACATTTTTTTAACACCCAAACCTCAGACACTCTATTGACACTGTTTAATTTTAAAAAAGATTTTTTCTTGACAAAGTCCTATCTGCGTGGTGACAAGTGGTTGACTTTTAGCGTTAAGGGCTGGAGCCTAAAAATCGAAGATGACATTTTCTAAAAGCCCAAAAATAAGGGACTCTATTGACACTGTTTAATTATAATATAGATTATTTCTTGTCAAAATCCTATCTGCGTGGCGACAAGGGGTTGAATTTTAACGTTAAGGGTTTGAGTCCAAAAATCGAAGATGATATTTTTTAAAATAACAAAAATCAGAGACTCTATTGACACTGTTTAATTCTGAAAAATATTCTTTCTTGAGAAAGTTCTATCTGCGTGGTGTCCAGGGGTTGAATTTTAACGTTAAGGGTTCGAGCCCAAAAATCGAAGATGATATTTTTTTAAATCACAAAAATCAGAGACTCTATTGAAACTGTTTCATTCTGAAAAAGATTATTTTTTGAAAAAGTCTTGTCTTATGGTATCAAGGGGTTGTTTCTTAAATTTAGGAGTTGCATCCCAAAGATTGGTCTTGGTATGGACTCTTTATACTGTAAAATGTTGATAAAGATTATTTTTTGATAAAGTCCTATCTGCGTGGTAACCAGGGTTTCTTTTCAAACGATAAGGGTTAAAACCCAAAAATCGGTTTTATTTTTATTGAGAAGCCCAAAAATTCTAGATTTTATTTACTCATTAAAATTCTCGAAAAGATTATTTTTGACATGACATATCTGCATTCGAGTGCCCAAGAAGGGTCCAACTATACTTTCTATTTTGTTTTTTCCAGGTTTTTTTTTACTTGGGGGGAGGGTGATTTTTTACATAAAGTTGGTGCATTGCTGGGCCAAAGATAATTCCAAAATGCTGGTTTTCTATATTTTCCCCGAGTTTGAGTTTTAATACAGGGGCAGTAGGAGTGGTTTGTGGAAATTTGTTGTTGGCCCGTTAAAGATCTCAAAAGAATTCAGTATTTTGACATGTTTAACAATGTTTCTTCAATTTTGATATAGTGTAGGTGCGGGCTTGATTCAAGCCAGAACCTCCACTCTAATTTTTGAGTTTTCTACATTTTTTTTATTTACCCAAAAATTTTAACTATACTGATTTAACTGTACCATTTTCGGTTAATATTTGATAATCGAAATTAAAATTTTGGTTGTAATTAATTATAAAGATTTGAATTTTTAGCTTTACTATCTACAATTTCTAAATTCAAATCAATTTGAAATGTGAAAACGATTCAATATTTACAAGTTGATTTTTCCTGCCTTTTCTAAAATTTTAGTGTTGGCAGAGATGACATTGTATAAACCAAAATCTGTTTTTCATTAAACTTTTTGAATCTGTGAGTGAGCACATTAATGTTTAAACACTTGCTTGCATGACCTAAAGTTAGTTTTTTTCTATCATTTATTACGTTATTATTATGTAGTTAATACGAATAAAATATCCTAGAATTATATAATTCAGTTTTATAGATTTAAAGAAAAAAACAACTTATTTTGTATATTATTTCGAATCATTTCAATTCATACTGAGTTTCTTTAAATTATTTGCAAAGTATTTATATTAATAACATATTTTCCTCAGTTTGATTATATTTCTCAGTTTTCTCAGAATTTTCTGAATTAGCTGAACACTTCGAAATAAAATTAATTTTCTGTATTTATCCACTTCCTTGAAGTCTATAAGGTTCTGAATAACTTGCATTCCTTAAATTGTTTTGAGCTTTTTGCAATTGTTTCAGTCCTTGAAATTCAGGAAATTCTGAGAATTCAGAAAATTAACAAAATTAAAAACGCGATTTTTTTAACTTTTATTAAAAATATTTTTCGAGCGCGTCCATTACCAACTAACGAAATGAATTTTCAATGAAGATTATAAATCTTGAACGGAATAAAAAAAAAGTTTTAAGAAAGTAATTAAATTTTCAAACAAGGATTTGAATTTTCTACAAAAAAGGAGGAGTTTGTAACAGAGCGCATAATTTTTAACAAAACAGTTTAATTATTACATAAAAAGAAAAATTTGTAAGCAAAACTGGAATAAGAATTTTTTCAGTAAAAACTAAATTTTAATTTAAAAAATACAAACTAATAAACGACCAAAGAAGAAATATGTCGTTTTTAGAAGAAATTAGACAATGCGCATTTTTCCGATTTACACCAAGTTTTTTTGAAGAACTTACGCGTATTTGAATTTTGCGCTTTTTTATACAACCCTGAGGCTAATAGAGTTTTTTTCGTGATCCCCCAGAAAATTTAAAAACGATTTTAAATTGCATTAATGGCAGTGGTTTTTCTGAAAAAATTAAAAGTAAATTTAAAGAGAAAATAAAACAACATGCTATTTATAGTAATATTTTCGTAAATATATAAAAAATATTCACTTTTATAATAAAGATGTCTTGTAAGTTTTATGCCGGAGAAAAGTTTGCACGTCTAATAAAGCTCCATCAAAAAATTTTCTTCTTCTTTTGAGATAGCTTCCAAATTTCTAAAGTAGAAATATTTTGAAATTGGTTCATGATTAAGAAATTTTAGATAGAAGAGCTAAAAGAATAAATTAAAATTTTTCAATGTTAATAATGAACTGCTAAAAAATTAAAATTTCAAAGCGTTAAAAACTGATAAATTTCATACATAAATTGTTTGAAATAATTTAAATAATAAGTAAAAGTCTCAGGGAATTAATAAGGTCATCCATAACGTTTTAGGTAGGGTTTAAATCCAAAATATTTCAGTGTATAAATTTCCAGGATTCGTCGTTAAAAATGATACATTTTGAACTAGTGAAAATAATGTATTATAAAATGTTTAAGTTTGAAAGTTCAAAAAATGTAAAATATGATATAAAATACAAATAAAAAACTTATTAGGGCCCATTATTTTAATGTAAAAGGGTTACAACATTTTTTATTTTATTGGGTAAACTTACCATCACAATTGAGGATAACCGTGAGTGCAATGAGTACAGTCTGAGTAAGGATCTTCATTTTTAATCGAAAAAATCCTAAAACGTTGACTAACAATTTTTGAAAATTTGCATCGCAATACATACCTATGCTGATTAATATTCCATTTCCCAAGCTTATAGTTACATACATGGGAAATCTTCTGAGTTAATGAAATTTCCTGTTTTTGTAGACTGAGCAAAGAAGAAGGATAAATAAAAATGATTAAGGACAAAGCAATCTGGTGAAATCAAAAGCTATTGAAAACTGAAGAAATCTACACGGAAATCCACACTGAAATTTAGAAGCTATTTTTTCTTTCTTATTTTGAACAATAAACTTTAAGAAGTACGTGACCAAGATTTCAAAATATCAAACAACGTAAAATCAATCTCAAAAGTTGCCTATCTTTGAAGTGATTTATAAAATCGACAAAAATAGATCTATTTTTATTTTTCTATAGATCTGGACGGATGCTTCTAAGCATACTTTACAAAAAAAATTAAAGTTCAAATTGTTTATTTAACAGTAATTATTTACAAGTTTAGTTTTTCCTTTTCATTTAGGACAAATATACAATTCTTATTTAACACTAATGATGAAGAGCTCATTTTATTCTTCGAAGGATTCTCTGAATTTCTATTTGGGTCGATTCTATTAATAAACAATAATTTAAAAATCATACCGTTATTATTATTATGAACAATGATAGTTTAAATTTTAATTAACACCACACAAATAGAATTATAGAAAATCATTCAAAGAATAAAATGAGAGTAAATAAGAATTGTAACCTTTCCCAAAAGAGAATGCAAAAACTAAAACTCTAAATGACAACGGTTAAATAAACAATTTTAACCTGAATTTCTTTTCTAGAACACCGTTAGAAGCTTTCTTCAAGCTTTTCAGAAATCGATAACAGATCTAGTTTTTCGATTTTCTAAATCATTTTACATCCTTAATTGACATTTATAAAGTCAAAAAAACTGAAGGTTATTAAAGATTTTGAAAGTTTTTACGAATTTCTGAATTTTGTCGAAAAAATACACAATACGAGAAAAAGAAAGAGGTAAAATTTTTGTTCATCCAAAAAAGTCTAAAAATTGGTAAATAATCATTTTTTATAGAATGTGCAATTTTTGTTTTGAACGTGAAAAATAATATGGAAAATAAAAAATCGAATCTTAGAAAGTAATGCAATGTACGAAAACACGTAAATTAAAAAATTGCGCATTCCAAAAAGATATAAAATTTTGTAATAAATATTTTTCATAAGAATACATTCAAAATGAAAAAAAAAACTTTTTGAGAAAACGAAACAAGCTACAATAACATTTTAACCAATAAAATTTTTCACCTAAATTTTTTTGAAAAATTTTCTTCTCCCCACTATGCGGTAGGATGTGTATTTTTGGTTTGAAATTAAATAAAAATTAGTGGAAAAGAAACAGCAATTTATAAATTAATCATGAAAAATCGAATGCGAAGCACGAGAGACGCGATAAGAATGTTTTGGCTATAGTCAAAGGAGCTTTAAAAAAAGAGAATTCACAATTAGCAACTTAGTTTTCAATTTATTTTCCTTTAATTTTTTTATGTTCCGAATTATTTATTCCCTAAAGTTATGGTTTAGGTGACATATTTTTTTTCATGAATGCATTTTTCTTTGTAAAAAATCGAACTATATGGTTGGAAATTTGTCTTTTGTTTTAAAATTAATATGTTTGTATCAGGGATTCTTTTAGAGAACGACACAGAATGTATGGCTTAAGGTATGTGTTAAACATTTGATTTGCTTAAGTATTTATTTTTTTAAAACTATTTTTAAAGAAAATCATTATTTTTTAGCCTGTTTTGCAATTTTGTCACGCAGTAACTCTTTAGAAAAAATCTGATCTTTTTTGGGTCAAAATGTATCTGATAAAAATAAATTTTGTGTTTGTTTAGGATTAAAAATTGGTGTCTTTTATCAATTAAACACTTTGAAATTTAAAATTTAATATCAAATTTAATTCAAAATTTAAAAATTAATGTCAACGTGAGTTGAAAGACTTCTTTTCAATTAAAATCCTAAACAAAAGATAGATAGAATAGAGTGAGTTAAAAAATTAAATGATATTAACACAATTAATTGTTGAAACAATTTGTTATTACTGTCACTAATATTTAATTTGAATATTGCTAAAAATTTGCGTTCCTTTAAAATTTACAACTATTTGTTTACTTTTTACTTAGGATAAGTTTATTATTAATTAATTAATAACTATATTCTTATTTATTAATGCTAAATAGATGCAGTTTTTTTTTAAATTTTCATTTTTTTACCCAATCTTTATTCAGTAAAGTAATAAATAAAGAAAGTTACCTTAGTTGTTTAAATTGTAACGATTCGTTTCCTACCTGCATGGTTTTTCTTCGGACGCTTCAGTCTCTGCCAGGGTTCTGGGATTTGGGACAGGCTTTACGAATGAAACGAACACGTGACTTATAATACAAAAAGATAGATAGTATATTCTCCCTATGACGTACAAATCTAATTAAACCTAGAGTGTTTGTGTAGTACGGTGTGTGTGTGTGTGTGTGACAATCTTAAATGTAAATGTAGTGTTTTCATCATGTACAGCTTTGTGTGTGTTCGTGAGAGCGGATAATGTGGTTATAAGCGAGCGTAAGCAGAGCGGGAAAGAAGAAGCGGAAGAGTAAGCAGGCTGCCGAGTCTAGACCGATCCCTACAAGATCACAAAAGAGAGAGAGAGAGAGTGATTAGTCGGTCGTACCGGGTCGCATATCGGCGGGCTAAGGCATGAGTAGACGTGGGCGAGAGGTCTCACTGGAGGTCGGATTCGGGGGTCGGGTCGGTCAGGTCAGTCTCTGGGGGACCAGAGGTACCGCGGACGTCTCACGGGAAGCCTGGCGTTATTCAGGCGTCCGTGACGGGTGGTCCTGGCGGTCGGACTCGTCAGTCGGGTCGGTTTGTACGGTTACTGGGGAACTACGGGTACCGCCGACGTCTCACGGGAAGCCTGGCGGTATTCAGGCGTCCGTGACGGGTGGTCCTGGCGGTCGGATTCGTCGGTCGGGTCGGTTCGGTCTGTTACTGGGGAACTACGGGCAAAGTGGGAGCGGGGCCAGGAGACCAGAATGCTGCCGCGGGTAGGTCGGTCAGGATCACCTGACGCCGACGTACCCTTGCCTCGATGGGTGGTCGTAGAAGCGCTAGTCGGCCACCAATCGAGTTGGTTCGGGGGAAAGGGGGTCAGGAAGTCGGCCGCGGGTAGGTCGGTCAGGGGCACCTGACGCCGAAGTACTCTTGCCTCGATGGGTCGTCGTAGGAGCGCCAGTCGGCCACCAATCGAGTCGGTTTCGGGAAAAGGGGATCAGAAGAGTGACGGAAGTTACCTGGTCGCCTGCTGGGAATGAGAGACGGCCAGAGGCGTCCCATTAACGATAGCTCCCCGATGTTACTCGGGTCGCCGTGCCCGAGAAACTCCTCGTTGGCTCGTTGCATGTCCTTTTTATAGTCCCGTCGCGTCTGGTGGTTTGGTGGGGTGCGCCGGCGCACAGTTCGGTCTGGGTAAAAGCGGGGATAGTCGGGCCGAGTGGAACGATGACCTTTGGACGTTTGGAAAGTCGTGCCGTGTGCAAGCGATGACTTACGGTCCAATATACGCCCACCTGTACACTCGAATCCACACATAGAAATACCCTCATGTACAGGCATATGTGTAGGGAGACCAGGTATTGCTCGTTACACCTTAATTGTTTGTAATTTGCGCAACTTATCAAAGCCATTCATCTGCTTTCTGGAATCCTATTTCGTCAGAACTTTCAAAGCCTTTTTTCAAAGTTTGTGGTGGTTCTAATTTTTAACCAAAATTTAGAACGGGACTATCCTGATAATTAGACTTACCTTTACACGATGAATTTATAATTCCCAAAAATTACGAATGAACACCAGCACTAACAATTCCATTATGCTGCACAAAACGTCACGCGAGCCTTTATGTAGTCGCCGTAAACGTAAAGTTGCGCTCCGGGAATTTCGAAAATCAAGTCCCGTTCAGCATGGTAGGCAAAGCCGACCGCGGATGTATGTAGGTCAGATGAGCTAAGGAGTGAGGACAAGAGAACTCAGGGGAAGTCGGGCAACGAGAAGTTTCGTAGAGTCTACTGTACCTCCGTTTCGCCCTTTTTTCATATACATTCTTTCATTTCTTCTTATGCGCTCCTCAAACGCCTTTCAACTCCTTTATCCATGCTTTCCTAATCCATTCTCCCCCAGAAACTTTACCGCATCTCCTTGGCAGCTTCCTTTATCTCCGTTTCCTCTCGTACACCCTTCCCGTACATAATCCCATGTTTCCTCCTTCCATTCACATATTCTGCACTTTCGGTTATTTTCCTTTTCTCAATACATGCGTCCCCTTACCTCGTTTCCCAATCTAAATTTTGCTATTGTGGTCCACCTTCTCTCTCTCTCTTATCTCTTCTCTCTCTCACCATCGACTCGTCATGACGACCCAACATTGGGCCAGTGTGTTTAGCGAGGTCGGCTTTGTTGATTTTTCAATTATAATTAATGATGTTCTTGCAAATTGCAGAAGTTAAAATGTACTTACTTGGAACGCCAGAACTGGAGGGATTATTGCCGTAACCATCCATTCCATCTGTAATATATAAATAGGGATTTTTAATAAAGAATTTTTCGTTCACACGCCAAAAAGTTGGTATTTGTGCAAAATAAAGAGAGGCTAAATTTGATCACAAACTCAGTTGATATTAAAACAAAACAAAGTATTCAAATTTGTATGGAGTAAAATTTCCGAAAATCACCATAAATAACCATATATAACTATATATATATATATATTTTTCGAAGCTTTAGAATTGTACCAAAGTTCGCAATTTCAGACAGGGCATTTTGAAAAAGAATATGAGTTGTTCCTTCGTAATTCGTCCAATAACTGAAAACTTCGAGTTCAGTAACCGCGGAAAATTAAAGTGAAGTATCAATCTCTTCTTTTGATGTTTCGCCTTAAAAAATATGTTTTTTTTCATTTAAAATTTTGCAATTGTAGTTTTATAATGTCATAGAAAACGTAAAAATTTTGTATTCGAAAATAAAATTTTATAAAAGTAATGCTTGCAAAGTATGTACGTACACGAAGTGAAGATATGTAAAACTGTCGCGCTGGCAATGTCAGAGTTGCTGCACTTCGTTTTGGTGTTGCGTATACTTCGAATTCGGAGCACTGTTTACCCCTAAATTGCGGAAATCAACCGCCTTTAAACATGGGTGGTATATATTCTTATATTGCGCATGCGCGCAACTGTGCCACAAACACCGCGTGTGCAGAACGGCTCGACGATACGGTTGGTAAATGGGTAAGCCTGTTCGGGGTATTGGTTCCAGGCGGTGGTCACTCACAATGGAAAGAGTGTCTGAATATACTTTGATCCCGTTATGAGTATACGCCAGATGGCGC
>JAAAKG020145971.1:0-10771 GCA_010014905.2 Druon quercuslanigerum
ATACCCTCATTAACAAAATTCGTACAGCCCTTAACAATATATAATAGCATTAAATACGTCAGTAATTATTAAGAACCGCAAATTATCCAACAAAATGATCACAACGGGTGTCTGAAATGCATGGAAGACGTATATTTAACCTCCACCTATTTCATACTCACCTGATACCCTTGAGTCCACACGTGACTATAAAATGTTGATTAACAATGTTAATTATTAATAAATTCAATTTTACCATAGAGTAAAGAACTCTTAAAATTTCCAAAAATATCTAAAATAAAAATATTGTCCTGATTTAATAAAGATCAAAGCAAATAGATAATCAATAATAACCCAAGTCACCATCCTCAATGGACTAATTAACTGACTCTAATCACCGAGGCATATATATATCTCAGCTCTGACCCCCCTTTTTGTCCAATACAAACAATCAGACTAAAGAAAGGAGGATATTGTTTGATAAACATTATTAAAAACAAATTAGCCAAATAAACAAATATCTGTTAATATTCGATCGGAACGTGGTAAAGAAACCTGATACTTTCAAAATTAACGTAACTAATATAATTACACACAGATATATAAATACATATTTTAATTATTTGGATAACAATTGATCACAATCCTTACTTAACCTAAAATTGAAATAAGTGATTAGAAACATGATCAAACCCCTTTGTTCCCTTACTATCGGAGATATCAAAACTGATTTGGTTTTGAGATGGTTGATTAGATCTGATTTTTATTGAAATTAATTAAATTTCGCTCGTTCAAATTACTGAGTTGTCAAATATGGATAATTTTAAAATACATACTCCTGAAAGTAAAAGAAACGAACAATGAAACTAACCCTGGTTGACATGGAGGGTGGAATTACCCATAATAAGAGAAGAGGGTTATTACCGATTATTAATTGCAAAATTCTTTTAACATATAAATTTCTTACATAGCAACAGCGGGCACTGCACGTGCCCTGTAGAACTGCTTATTCTTGAAGAATTTTTAATCAGAATTTTCGTAGTCATGAAAACCACGTCCGGTCGCCGTTCCCACAGTCGCCGGGCAAGGTTCACATGCAGTATCAGCAATAAACCTTACCTAAAATAATCCAAGCCATGACCTACGAGGTGGATCATACTTGTCACTTCGAAGCAGTCGTTCATCACTTCTTCCCGGTAACGGAACCAATTTTTCCAAAGGGAAGTTCGAATTAAAGTCCAACTTGCCCGTCGGTATTTTACCTCGCTCGCGCTTCGCAGGTTGTCACTCCAACAAGTACGTATAATCGGAAGGCAGTGAACAGCAAAGAGGGCTTTTGCGACGTTAAGCTGTGTAAAACCAAGAGATGGAAATCTATAAATTCAAATTAGCTGTGTGCAACCAGAGTTAGGGTGAAGCTCAGAACTAGAGTGGAGTGACAGTTCGCGCGCCGCGTCTCGTGAAATGAAAATGAAGTGGAGAAGTGGTGAGCGACGCTGCGCGGCAGCAACGAAGCTTGAGCTACAGAGAAAAAAAAGGTCAGACAACAAATTGTATTTATTTTCAACTTAGTTCGGTGTGTATACTCCCGGTACATAATGTATAACCCTCTCCCCCTCTCTCTCTCTCTTTAATCGGACCTAGGGCGTAAAAGGGAATGTTAGGGATCGTTATTATTGTAAAGATTTATTCAACCCACCAGAGGGTAATTAAAACAAATACTTTGTTGTATTTCTAACAAGGAAAATGCTTAGCCCGTCATCTCCTCCGCCACCGTGGAGATAGGCGGTAGTTTTTAAGAAAAGTAGGTTGTAGTGATATATTCTTTCTTGAATAAAAACATTTACTTTCATTCTTATTAAATAAAGTAATTCAAGATTATTTACACCACTCATCAAATTTTCAGAACTGCAAGGGTTAGGGCTCCCAGTCCGGGAGTAGCATTAATAAATCAAACATCACATAAAAATAAAGATAGGTCATTCCCTTCTGGATTGACTTATCAGCAATGGGAGATCTTTTAACCAAAATACTCACTCCACCTCCATCAATGAGGATGCCTCCGCAGGAGCACCAGGCTGGCTGATCCTACCTCGCTCTCCCAAGCTTGCGATGTCAAAAATTCTCAATACCACAGTCGACAACATCAACAGCACAATCCTCAATGGTCTACGCATGTGTAGTGTCGTGATAATGGTAAAAGGGCATGCAGTCCCAACAAAAAGTGTAACATGTCGAAAATGCACGTATGTCGAGTATGCACGTATGTCAAGTATGAACGTATGATAAGTATGCGCGAGTGCAGGAATGTTCAAATGGTTACATGAACACCAACTAAATATTGTACGGGAACCGTTAATTATATTATTAGGAATAATCACATTAAACATAACGTATTAAGTCTCATGTGTCATGGATTTACGAGGCAGGGTACCAGCCGACAAGACAACTGTCAGTACCCTCATGACTACCTCATGCATCCAAGGCACGAAAATCTGTTAACGCTCAAATGGCTCGATGTCTCGCGCGTAGAAAGTAAGTACCGATTACTCAAACTGAATATTTCAGCGAACCAGAGTGAGGCAATCATCCTGGACACCATCAACATCCAGGGACTGTTGTTAGTAATTCCAGGGCGGGTTTGTTACGGAGGACCCCGTGAAGCCGAGCAACTCAAAGTTTTCATTGTCAGGTCTCATGATATCCGTATAACAGAGTAGTTGGGAAGCATGATGGCCAGGCCGGATGCACCAGTCTTGCTCTGCATTAATTACAATAGTGGGTTGCACAGTAATCAGGGAAAGAGAGAGAGTATAAGACCACCGCACAGGTCTAAGCCACACCTAATAAGACCCCCCGCGCGGAGAGAGGAGTATAACGAGAAAGACGGAGGCTTCCAATTTCTCCTGCGGTGCTGATACATGCACGCTGTCTTCCGCCACAAATCGCCTAATATTAACAATAATAAATATCCGTAATGAAAAGGTTCTTTAGATAAAACATCAAGAACAACAATCACTTTACAATAATAATTTAATCTTTGGAAGCGATATGTGGGCATTAGGGCCGGACATTGCCAAACATGCTCACCTAATGCTCTAGAGTCCATGCGTGACTATAAAATGTTAATTAACAATGTAAATTATTAATAAATTTAATTTTTACAAAGATTAAAGAATTCTTGAAATTTTCTAAAATATCTTAAATAAAAATATTGGCCTGATTTCATAAAGATCGAAAAATAGATAATCCATAGAATTCCAAGCCACCATCCTCAATAACCTGATTGACTGACTCTTATCACCTGGGCATACTTGAACTCCTCTGGTAAGAAATCTCAACCCTGCTCCTCTTTTTGTGCAATACAATTAATATAACTAATGAAAGTAAGCTATTGTTTCTTAAACATTATTAAAAAACAAATTAGCCTAATAAGCTAATTAAATTACACACAGATATATAAATATATATTTTAAATATTTGCATAACAATTGATCACAATCCTTACTTCACCTAAAATTGAAATAAATGATTAGAAACATGATCAATCTCCTTTCTTCCCTTACTATCGAGGATATCGAACCTACTTTGGATTGGATATGGTTGATCGGATCTGATTTTTATTGAATTAAATTGATTTTCTCTCGCCCAAATTACTGACTTGTCAACTATGGATGGTTTGAAAATATTCATTTAATATCTAAATTTCTTACATAGCAACAGTGGGCAATGCACGAGCCCTGCAAAACTGCTTATTCTTAAAGAACTTTTAATCAGCATTTTCGTAGTCATGAAAACCACATCCGGTCGCCATTCCCGACGTCGCCAGGCAAGGTTCACATGCAGTATCAGCAATAAACACTACCTAAAGTCATCCATGCCATGGCCTACGAGGTGGAACATACTTGTCACCTCGATGCAGTCGTTCGTCACTTCTTCCCGGTGACGGAACCAATTGTTCTAAAGGGAACGCCGAATTAAAGCCCAACTTGGCCGTCGGTATTTTATCTCGCGCGCGATTTGCGGGTTGTCATTCCAACAAGTACGAGCAGTGGTGAGCGACGCGCCGCGACAGCGACGAAGCTCGAGCTACAGAGGAAAAAGGTCAGAAGTCATCTTGTATATTGTTCATTTACTTCGGTGTGTGATCTCTCTGTGTATCTTAGGGGGTATATTAGGGGTTATTGTTGTAAAAATTAATGCAACCCACTGGAGGGTGATTGACGCAAATGCATTATTGGATTTGTAAACGGAAAATGCTTAGCCCGTCATCTCTTTCGCTACCCGGGAGATAAGCGGCAGTTTTTAGAAAATTTTAATTCTTATTGAAACAAAAATGGGAAGACATTTCTATGTTAGCTATAAAATCTGAATATCAATATATCACTGAGGAGGTGATGCCCGGGGAAGAGATGCCCATTTTTCCCATAATCTCTGTATCTCAATGTTTCACTGTGGAGGTGACGCTCTGGGAGACATGTCCAGAAAAAAATGCCCAGGAAAGACATGTCTATTTTGACCATAGTCTGTAGATTTTATTATTTCACTGGGAAAGTGATGCCCGGGGAGGACATGTCCATCTCTGCCATAGTCTCCCGATTTATAAATTTCACTGCGGAAGTGATGGCAGGTGAAGATATGTTCACTTTTATAACAGTGATTTGATTTTAATTCATCATTTTGCAAGTGATTCCCGCGGAAGACATGCCCATTTTGCCATAATTTCTCCATTTCAATATTCCACTGCGGAAGTGATGCTCCGGGAAGATATGCACATTTTTGCCATATTCTCTGGACTTCAATATTTCACTGGGGATGTGATTCACGGGGAAGTCATGCCCATTTTTTTCGTAATATCTGAATGTCGATATATCACAGGGGAATCGATTTCAGGGGAAGACATGTTATTTTAGCAAAATACTCTCTCTTTCTACATTTCACTGGAGAGGTGATGCCCAGGAAAGACATGTCCATTTTGGCCATAGAATTTCGATTTAAATATTTCACTGGGGAAATGATGAACCGGAAAGGCATGTTCATTTTTGCCCAAGGCAGTGGATTTCAATATTTCACTGGAGAAGTGATGCCCGGGCAAGACGTGTCCATTTTTTGCAAAGGCCGTGTATTTCAATATTTCACAGGAGAAGTGCTACCCGGGGAAGACATGTCCATGTTTCTCATAATCTCTACATTTCAATATTCCACTGTGTAAGTGTTGCCCATGGAAGACATGCAAATTTTTTAAATAGTATCTGGATTTCAAAATTTCACGGGGGAATTGAGGCCCGGGGAGGAAAAGCCCATTTTTGCCATAGAATCTCTATTTCAATATTTCACTAGGAAAGTGATGTCCGGGGAATGAATGTTCATTTTTCAAACAACCTTTTGATTTCAATTTTCCACTGGGAAAGTGATGCCTGTGGATACCATGCCCATTTTTGCCATGATCTCTGTATTTCAATATTCTACGTTGGAAGTGATGCCCGGTGAAGACATATCATTCTAGCCAAAGGCTCTCTATTTATATATTTCTGCGGAGAGCTGACGCGAAGTCCCGGGAAAGAAATGCCTATTTTTTCCATAGTCTGTCGAATTAAATATTTCACATGGGATGTGGTAGCCTGGTAAAGATATGCCCGTTCTTGCCTTAATCTCTGTATTTTAATATTTCACTGAGGAAGTGATGCCCGCGGAAGACATGGTGTTTTTGCCGTAGTTTGTCGATTTAAATATTTCAATCGCAAAATGATATGCGTGTAAGACATGCCGAATTTGGAAATAATCTCTGCATTTTAATATTGCATTTTGTAAGTGATGCCCGGGGACGAAATGCCCATTTTTGGGAAGCCATGCCTATTTTTTATATTGTCTCTCGATTTAAATATGTTACTGGGGAGGTGATGTCCAGGGAAGCATTGCCTATTTCTTCAATAGACTGTGGATTTTAATATTTGAGGTGGGCGGTGATGCCCATGAAAGACATGTCATTTTAGCTACAGACTCTCTTTTTATATTTTACTGGAGAAGTATTGCACGGGGAAGACTTGTCCGTATTTGCCATTCTCTAGATTTCTATACTTCACTGGGGAAGTGATGCCCGGGGAAGACATGCCCATTTTTGCCATAGGCTGCGGTTTTACATATTTTGCTAGGGATCTCTTCATTTCAATACTCCACTGCGGAAGTTATGCCCCGGGAAGAAAAAAAACATTTTTGCCATTGACTCTATTTAAATATTTCACTGAGGAAGTGATGCCCAAGGAAGCCATGCCCATTGTCGCCATAGGCTGTGTATTTCAATATTTCACTAGAAAGGTGATGGCTGGGGAGGATATAGAAATTTTTGAAACAGTCTTTTAATTTCCACTTTTCCCTAGGGAAGTGATGCCCTGCGAGAAAATATCTATTATTGCAATAGTCTTTCGATTTAAATATTTTGCTCGAAAAGTAATGGCTGGAGAAGAAACGCCCCTTTCTGTCATTGTCTGTCGATTTCAATATTCCCCTGGAAAGGTGTTGCCGGGGGAAGACATGCCCATTTTTGCCATAGACTGTGGATTTCAATATTTTACAGGAGAAATGATACCCAGGAAAGACATGCCCATTGTTTCAATAATCTCTGGATTTCAATATTTCACTGGGGTAGTGCTGCCCGGGGAATACATGAGATTTTAGCCACAGACTCTATTTCTGTATTTCACTGAAGAAGTAATGCCCGGGAATTTTATGCCCATATTTGCCATACTCTCTTTGTTCCAATATTTCACTGGGGAGGTGATAGCCAGGGAAGAAATGGCAATTTTTCACATAGCCTGTTGATGTTAATAGTTCACGTTGAAAGTGATGCCCTTGGAATAAATGCCCATTTTTCCATAATCTCTGCATTTCAATATTCCACCGTGGAAGTGATGCCCGGGGAAGAGATGCCTATTTCTGTCCTAGGCCGTGCATTTCAATATTTCACTGGGGAGGTGATGCAAGGGGAAGGCATGTCCATTTTAACCATAGGCTCTCTATTTCTATATTTCGCTGAGGAAGTGCTGGCCAGGGAAGACATGACAACTTTGCAATAGTCCGTCGCTTTCGATATTTTACTAAGGAAGCAATTACCGGGGAAGAGATGTCCATTTCTACCAAAGTCTCTCGATTTATATATTTCACTGCGGAAGTGATGGCCGGTGAAAATATGTTCATTTTTATAACAGGGCTTTGATTTTTATTCTTCACTGTGCAAGTGATGCCTATGGAAGACATGCCCATTTTGCTATAATCTCTGCATTTCAATATTCCACTTCGGAAGCGATGCCCGGGAAAGATATGCACATTTTTTCCATAGCTTCTGGATTTCAATATGTCACTGGAGAATTGATGCCCGGAGAAGACATGCCCGTTTTTTCTATAGACTCGGGGAAGTTATACACATTTTTGACACAATCTCTGGATTTCAATATGTCACTAGGGAAGTGATGCCCGAGGAAGAAAAGCCCATTTTTGTCATAGGCTGTGGAATTCATAATTTCACTGCGGAAGTGATGTCCGGAGAAGACATGCCCATTTTTTCTATAGTCTCCAGATTTAAATATTTCACTGTGGAAGTGATTCCCAGGGAAGACATGCTCATTTTTTCCATAATATCTGAATTTCAATATTTCACTGGATGTTGATGCTAGGGGAAGATATGTTATTTTAGTAACAGACTCTTTCTACATTTCACGGGAGAGGTAATGCCCAGTGAAGACATGTTCTTTTTGACCATAGTCTGTCGATTTAAATATTTCACTGGGGAAGTGATGAACCGGAAAGACATGCCCATTTTTGCCGAAGGCAGTGGATTTCAATATTTCACTGGGGAAGTGATGCCCGAGGAAGGCATGCCTGTATTTGCCATTGCCTAGATTTTTATACTTCACAGGGGAAGTGCTGCCCGGGGAAAACATTCCTATTCTATCTGTAATCTCTGGATTTCAATATTTCAGGGGGTAAGTGATGCCCGGGGAAGAAATGCCATTTTTGCTACAGATTCTCTGCTTAAATATTTCACTGGGGAAGTGATGCCCGGGGAAGATATGTCTATTTTTGCCATAGATTCTATTTAAATATTTCACTGGGGAGATGATGCCCAGAGAAGATATAACCATTTTTGTCATCGGCTGTGGATTTCAATATTTGACTGGGGAAGTGATGCCCGGGGAAGACATGCTTATTTTCCCATAATCTCTGGATTTTAATATTTTACTGGGGAGGTGATGCCTGGCGAAGACATGGCATTGCTGCCACAGGCTCTCTATGTCTACAGTTCATTGGAGAGGTGATGCCCAGGGAAGACATGAACACTTCGGCCATAATCTGTCGACTTCAATATTTCACTGGGGAAGTAATTCCCAGGGAACTTATTTTCATTTTTCAAACAGTGTATTTATTTCAATTTTTCACTAGGAAAGTAATTCCCGGGAAACACCTGCCCATTTTTGTCATTGTCTCTAGATTTACATATTTCACTCTGAAAGTGACGCAATATTCTCTGCATTTTAATATTGCACAGCGGAATCGATGCCCGTGGAAGAAATGCCCATTTCTGCCATAGATTCTATTTAAATATCTTACTTGGAAAGGGATGCACGGGGAAGGGATTCCACTTTCTTCCATGAACTCTCTATTTATACATTTCACTAGGGAAGTAATATTCGAAGACGAAATGCCCATTTTACAGATAGACTCTGTATTTCTATATTTCACTGGGGAAGTGATGCCTGGGGAAGACATGCACATTGTTTCCATAATCTCTGTATCTCAATATTTCACTTGGGCAATGATGCCCTAGCAAATGTCGATTTTGGTCATAGTCTATCGATTTTAATATTTCACTAGTAATGTGATGCCCGGGGAAGACCTGCTCATTTTTGTCATTGTCTCTAGATTTAAATATTTCACTGTGGAAGTGATGCCCAGGGAAGACATGTCATTTATGCCATAGTATCTTGATTTTAATATTTCAGAGGGGAATTGATCCATAATCTCTGGATTTCAATATTTCACTTGGGAGGTCATGTCCGGGGAACACATGTCATACTAGCCACAGATTCTCTATTTCTATATTTCACAAAAGAGGTGATGTCCAGGGAAGATATCTCCATTTTGGCCATAGTAACTGGATTTATATATTTCATTGAAAAAGTGATATCCGGGGAAAACATGCCCATTTTTGCCACAGATTCTATTTAAATATCTCACTGGGGAACTGATGGCCGGGGGAGACGTGCCCATTTTTTCCATTATCTCTCTCTTTCTATACTCGACTGTGGAAGTGATGCCCGTGCAAGAAATGCCCATTTTTGCCATAATCTCTTCGTTTTAATATTCCACTTTGAAAGTGATGCCGGGGAAGACATTCCCGTATTCGCCATTCTCTAGATTTCTTCATTTAAATGGGGAAGAAATGCCCACTTTTGCCATAGGCTGTGGATTTCAATATTTCACTGGGAAAGCGATGCCCGAGGAAGAAATACCCATTGCTTCTACAGAATCTATTTAAATATTTCACTGGTGAAGAAATGTCCATTTTTGCCACAGACATTCTTATTTCCAAAATAGTCTTTTGATTTCAATTTTTTACGGCGGAAGCGATGCCCCGGAAAGAAATGATCGTTTTTGCCATATTCTGTTAATTGCAATATTTCACTGGGAAAGGGATTCCCGGCGAAGACATGCCCAATTTTTCCCAAGTCTCTCTATTTATATATTTTTCTCGGGAAGTGATGCATAGGCAAGAAGTGCCCATTTTGGCCATAGGCTCTCGATTTAAATATTTCACTGGGCAAGTGATGCCCAGGGAAGACTTGCCCAGTTTTGCCATTCTCTAGATCTCTATTCTTCACTGTGGAAGTCATGTCCGGGGAAAACCTGCCTATTTTTTCCATAGTCTGTCGATTTCAATAGTTCATTGGAGAATTGATGGCCGGTGAAGATATGCCCATTTTTGCTATAGTCTCTGAATTTCTATATTCTACTAAGAATGCGATGCACGTGGAAGACATGCATATTTTTGCCATAGTCTCTCAATTTCCATATTTGACTGGGGAATTGATTCCCAGGGAAGGCATGCCCATTTTTCTATAGTCTGTTCATTTTAATAGAATAATGTAATTAATCCAAAAAAGTAGCATAGGAAATTTCAGAAAAATTTACTACTCCAAACAATGAAAATATACAGGTTAACCCGGTACTCAAGGTAGAAATTTATATTGTAGAATTCCAAAAAAAATGGAATAAAAAATTCTAATGAAAAAAATTTGTAAAGTGCATAATTACCGAGTAATTAGCAATTCAAGATGACTAATAAAAAAATTGCTGTAGATAGCCAACAGTCCACGTGCCATCGCTGAGAGTGTGTGAGAATACAAACTGAGATCGTGTAATTTCTCTTCTGTTTATTTTTGTAGGAGCTTTTGACTCTTTGGTGCAACCTTACATTTTAGCGATATTCGAAAATTAACGAGTGTTCTTTCCGTAGCAACCAGATTAGAATACATTGATCGACGAGTTAATTACCTTAATTAAAATGCATATGCTGTTTGAATTCAGCAAAATTCTCCTGAATTCTTCGCATTCCGCAGAATTCTCTCGAGTTTAGTTGAAAACCCTTAAAAATTTTTAAATTAGCTTGAAGGCGTTCGAATACATTGAGTTATTGGAAATTTAAAGATTGAATATGTGCCTCTTAATTAGGTTTCATAGAATTCTCTCGAATTCTGTAGAATTCTTTTCAAAATTTTCGAATTAATTTAAAGAGTGT
>JAAAKG020145972.1:0-10771 GCA_010014905.2 Druon quercuslanigerum
AAAAATTATAAGATTGTATTTTATTGTACAATATTTGGGATTGTTGGAATTTTATACCAGATATTGGTACTTTGAGCAACAAATTATTGGCTTTAAAAAAATATCAAAAAATTTTGAACAATTTTAGGTTATGTTCATCTTTTTCACCGAAAATCGGTATAGATTTTAATAAAATATTTACAATTTTGGAACACATTTTAGATTATGTTATCAATTTTCATCAAAAAGAAGTTATCTTAAACAGAAAAATATTAGCGTTTAAAGAAGATTTATAATTTAGGACCATTTTTTATGTTAGTGTTTTTCATCGATAATTGACAATTTTAATTTAAAAATTATAAGATTGTATTTTATTGTACAATATTTGAGATTGTTGGAATTTTATACCAGATATTGGTACTTTGAGTAACAAATTATTGGCTTTAAGAAAATATCAAAAATTTTTGAACAATTTTAGGTTATGTTCATTTTTTTCACCGAAAATCGGTATAGATTTCAAAGAAGATTTAAGCAGTTAAATTAAAACTTTCAAATCATCTAATAAATTATTGAAAATATATTATACATATTTTATGTAAGTACTTTTCGCTGAAAATTACTTTTCTTTTTTGTAATTGTAATATAATTTCGTGAAGTTTTTCAGAATACTTGAAGGGCGGCCGCAAAACAATAGATAGCCAACATTTTTATAGAAAATAACTTTATTGCATACAAATTTTTTTTTTCATACACCTTGTGATAACAAAATATTTTCGGAATCAATTAGACGTTAAAAGTATTTTGAATTTAACTTCAACCTACTTTCAATTTCTTAAATTTCGTATTTAGTAAATTTAATTAAATTTTGGTTAAGTTTTAACGTCTTAATAATTTTTTCAAATGCCTGAAAATTTTCCATTTTGTTGGGTAGTTCTGTACTGCTAACCTTCAATCCAAATTTCTGTTAAAAAATTATGTTGTGTTACTTTTTTCATAGAAAAATTAACGTTTAAATAAATCTTCATCAATATTTCCAATTTTCTACAATTTTAGGTTATGTTAGCATTTTACACCGGAAATAGGTATTTTATTTACAAACTTATCAGATTTTAAAGAATAAAATTTGTTTAACAATATACGTTTTTCTGTTTTGCATGAGTTATTGTGCTCAAAACATACCGTTTGAAACAAAAATCTTTAGGCTTTAAAGATTCACAATTTCTTAGCAATTTTAGGTTACATTAGCATTTTACACCAGAAATTGGTATTTTAAAACAAAAATCATTAGATTTCGGACAAGGTTTAAAATACTGAGCAAATTTATTTTATTTAATGTTAATATTTGTCTCAGGAAATTATTGATATTTACAACAGAAAATTATTAGATTTCAAAGGATATTCACAATATTTCGAATTTTTAAAAATTTTGACTTATGTGTTTATCGTCAAATATCCGTATACTTATTTTTAAAAATAATTAGATTTCAAAAAAGAATTACAATTTTTGAACCATTAGAGGTTACGCTAGCCGTTTCCAACCGAAATATTGTAATCATAATTCTTGATAAAAATTTAAAAAAAATGTAAGGTTATGTTAACACTTTTCGCGGGAAATCAGTTATTTTAAACAAAAATTATTAAACCTAAAAAAATATTTGCAATCGTGAGAAATTTTCTGTTATTTCACGTTATGTTAGTGTTTTTTGTCGGAAATGTTAATAGTTTTTTTATTGAAAAATTATTATAGATTTCAAAGAATATTTACAATTTGTAATTATATAAGCTTATGTGGATGTCATTCACCTGAAATTGGTATTTAAAAAAACATGATTATAATTAAAATGAGATTCATAATTTATTAACAATT
Organism: Druon quercuslanigerum; assembly: GCA_010014905.2. Taxonomy (NCBI): domain Eukaryota; kingdom Metazoa; phylum Arthropoda; class Insecta; order Hymenoptera; family Cynipidae; genus Druon; species Druon quercuslanigerum. Next base: position 1,847 of record JAAAKG020145972.1, read on the forward strand.
TTAGGTTACGTTGGTATTTTGCATCGAAAATCGATATTTTCAAACAAAAATCATTATAATAATTTAAAAAATATTTAGAATCTTTGGAATCGGTATTTTTATTATTCTGAAAAAGAATTACAATTTTTGTACTATTTGTAAATTAATCTAGCGGTTTTCACCGGAAATAACAATATTGATTTTAAAGTAGATTTACAATTTTGTAAAAATTTAAGGTTATGTTAACATATTTCACAAAAACTTGGATATTAAAAAAAATCCAACAATTTTAAAGAAGATTTACAATTTTGAAGAATTTTTTAAGATGTGATGTTAGCTTTCGTTTGTCGAAGATTGGTATTTTTAATTTGAAATATCACCAGATTTTTAAAATTATCATTATTATTATTATTACTGAGATTCTCATTCAAAGTAATTAAATTTTCGATTTTCTAGAAAAAACACTGTTTTTTCAAAGGTTATTGACGATATTTAAACAATAATGCGGACCGTTGTTCGACTGAAATCGTTTATTTTTAACCAAAATCATTTACCCTAAAGCAATAAACTTACGTCAGAAATTGGTGTTTTTTGAACAAAAATATTTTATTGCTTATATTGGTGATTACCTAAAAGTAAATCATTTTTTATTTTAAGATTAACAAAAACCAAAAGATTTCTAAACTACCTTAAATATTTTTTTAATTTGCGGGTGCTTAAGAGAGTATAAAAATATGGAACTAGGAGGCCAAGAAATCTACTTCTGATGCGATCGTTGATAAAAAAAATGTAAAATTTTTTTTTTAATATTTAAATATACAGGAAAAATAACTTTTCTTAAGATTTATTTCATTTTGTCTTCAGCATTTCCAACTCTCCTCTCATTTTATAGTACGATAAATTATTATGACGTATTGCCGGAAATCTTATCTTTAAAAAATATTATGCAAAATAGTAATAACTATTTATTTCTATTTGAAATGAACGGTAATAAATCGATATTTAACTATACTAAAATCGTCATGTACATAAAATTTACGATTTTAGCCAGCATTATGAATATTTTGATTAATTATTTTCGAGTTCTGTCCAAAAATAGCAGTTAAGCGTCACCAGATAAAAAACATGTGTGACAGACTTTGAACTGTTTTAAAAAATCCTCAACTCTGAAATATTAAAAGCTACTCTTTTTTATATTTTTTTAGCTTAGTAATTTATCATTTTAAATTATTTAATTTGGGCACGTTTCTCAAAAGATATTTTGTGTACTTTAAAAAAAATAATTTCTAGTTATCTAAAATTTTTAGGCTTCACTAAATTGTGCATATTTATTATGCATAATTAATTTTTAAGTTTATAATTATTAAAAAACCACTCAGAAAAAAATTATTTCTCAAAAGAAAATATAAAAATGATTGGGAAATAAAGTGGTCCACTTCTTGTCAATCACTCATATATCGATGGGTTCTACGACGAATAGGCTATATTTAGCTAAGTTTTCAGGGGAATAAATAACCCATTATTTCTCAAAAAATTTCAAACGAATTGAAAACTCTAGTAAATTGTATCACAGTTTGTAATGTTATTTAGGCTCCTGTAACTTTCAAAACAAGGAATTTTAAAAGATTTTATTTCTTCTAACACTTATACGTGTTTACTAAATTTCATACAAAGTGAAGTTGATATTAATGATATTCTACAAAAATAATCAATTATATTAAAATATTATTATTATCTCTAGTTAAGATATCAATTTTCAGCAATTATCAAAAATATTGTCCTTGTTTTTTGTTCTTTATGTTTCGATAATAGATACAATGAAATAAAAAAATTTGGTAATAATTTTAATTTTATATTTAAATTTAATAATTGCTTCAGACAAAACAAGTAATAATCAAGCGCGTAGCGCGGGTTTTTATTTGCTATAGCAACAGCAAATAAATGCAGGCATGTGGCTTTTTGTGCTCGTTTTACGCAACTTATAAAAAATGTATAAGAAAAATTTTCTGTGCGGTTAATTCTGAACTAATATATTTTGATTATTACACTTTGAAATTAAAAAAGGAAATGTATTTGTTTCTAATAAGCCGAGATATCATTTCGATCGTAAATAATAAAAAAACAATTATTTATGATTAGTATCATTGCAGATTCATTAGTAATATGTAGCACTGAAAAGTTTCTTTGAGGCAATAAGAACAAATTCAACAATAAAAAAATTCAAACAGTTTCTCGCTATTGTGAAAGTCGATTAAAATGTATTAAATATTTAATTTTTTAATTTCTTGTGGACGGAAAAAAATTTGTTACCATTTTTTTGGTTAAAGTATATGTAAGTGAATAGACTCACTCGAGAAAAAAGTGAGAACAAAATATTTTTGTTGAAATTTATTTCTTTTTTTTAAATAACAAATAATGCAATTTTGGTTATTGTTACCTAAATCTGTGGAAATAATTTTTTTCATTTGAAATCCTATTTTAATTAAATACTTAAACATGAGACATTTTCACATGAAATCTAAAAAAATCCATTTACAAGAAATCTGCAAGAAATAAAAAAACTTTTCATTTTGTTTTTATAAAGATCATGAAAGTGAAAAATCTTAGACGAAACAAAAGCAAGAAAATTTGTTTTTTTCGAAATATCATACTAAAAAAATGACAGATTTTGGCTGAAAAATTTTTTTGAAAATTCAACTGTTTTGTTAAAAATTCGTCTTTTTGGTGAACAATTTAACTCTTTTCCTAGAACTTCAAAATTCTTTGGAAATTTGTTTTTTTTTATTTAAAAGTTTATCTTTTTTAATAGAAATATTGCATCTTCCTTGGATAAAAATGCTAAGAAAGAATGCTAGAAAATTTAACTTTTGTTTAAAAATAGTATTTTTTTGTGGGACATAAAATACAACTATTTAGCAGAAAAATAAACTTTGTGTTAACAATTCTTATTTTGGTGCCTTAGAGTGAAGTAGAATCTTCTTTGGATGAAAATTTAACTTAAAATTTTTTTTTAATTCATGTGTTTTATCATAAATTTCATCTTTCTTAGAATAAAATGCACCTATTTGGCAGAGAATGTAACAATTTTTTAAGAAGTAATTTTCTTGTTAAAAATTCGTCTTTTAGATTAGAAAATTTAATTTTTTCATAGAAACATATTTCTTGTTTAAAAATTCATATTTTGATCGTGAACATTCAATTGAAATATTGTTAACAGAAAATTATATTTTTTTAAATTTTCATTTTTTATTTATAAATTCATCTGTTTTAGTAGATATTTTATTTTTGTATTAAAATGCACATTTTTAGTTAAAAATTATTCTTCTTTGCTCGAGTGTTGGACTTTTTTGTTTCAAAGATTTTTTTTATTCATTTTGTTAAGAAAGTAATAATATTTTTTTTTTAATATAATCTTTTTCATTGAAAAATCAATTACATGGTTAAAATAGAAACTACACTGTTAAGAATTTTTTTATTGAAGTCCGATGTCTTTAGTTGAAAATATAACTGCTTAGTGGAAGAGCCTTTTTTTGATTAAAAATTAATTTTTTAACTGAAAATGTGACTTTCCCATTTTTTCATGATTGATCTTTGTTACATGAAAATTCTCCTTGTTGGGAAAATAATTTTTTTTTAGTTTAAAATTCAATTTTTGTGTGTTAAAAATGCATTAGGTCAGTGGAAAATTAGTGGTTTGCTGAAAAGTCATATTTTTGTTGGCAAATTCGTCTTTTTCTGTGAAAAATTCAACTCTTTTCGTAGAACTTTAAAATTTTTTTAAAAATATGTTTTTTTTTATTTGAAAGTTCATTTTTTAATAGCTTGGATAAAAATGAAAATTTTTTGTTGAAAATGTACATTTTGTTTAAAAATAGTATTTTTGTGTTGGTCAGTCAATTGGAATCTTTTTGGATGAAATATAATACTTTTTTGAGAATTTGTTGTTTTTATTTAGAAATTAAACTCTTTAGTCGAATTTTCCATTTTTCTTAGAAAAAAATTCAACTGTTTAGTTGAAAATTTGACAATCTTGTTAAAAAGTCATACTTTTTGGTTAAAAATACTACTATTTAGCAGAAAAATAAACTTTTTGTTTGCAATTCTTATTTTGTTGCTTTAAAGTGAACTGGAATTCAAAATTGTTTAAGAAGTAATTTTCTTGTTAAAAATTCGTCTTTTTGGATTAAAAATTTAATTTTTTTTCATAGAAACATATTTCTTGTTTAAACATTCATATTTTTATCGTGAAAAATCAATTAAAATATTTTTTAACAGAAAATTATATTTTTTTAAATTTAAATTTTTTATTTATAAATTCATCTGTTTTGGTAGAAATTTTATTTTTTTATGAGAATGCACATTTTTAGTTAAACATTATTCTTCTTTGCCTAAGTATTGGACTTTTTTGTTGAAAGTTTAAATATTTTGTTAAAAATTATTCTTTTTCATTGAAAGATCAATTACTTGAGTAAAAGTTAAACTACACTGCTAAATATTTTTTTTATCAACCCATTAAGTTCTGACTGGACACATTTTTAAGATTTTTTTCAACAGCTCTATTAACTATGAAATCGGTCATAGAAAAAATCTACAATACCTATTTCCGACGTAAAATTGTCTGATCTTTCTATTTATGCAGTAAGAATTTCAAAAAAATGCATATTTAAAAGATATATTCGTTTATTTAACAAATAACACGAATTGTCGAATGAAAAAAATCTATAATATGTAATTTTTAGGAACGAAATCGTACGTAGATTTTTTTTTGTGCATTAAAAGTGTCCATGCACTGTAGCCTTCAAAATGTAGTGGTGGTTTTTTTCAAATTAAACATGGTGGCATCCAATATGGCTGCTTAAATTCAGAATTCTTTTATTTTTACAGTACTTTTTGCTGCAATAACAATTTTTGTTTAATTTTAATAACGATAAGTGCAAGATGGTTTTTTGGGTCGCTGATTGTAAATCTGCTATCACGTTTTCAAAATTCAAGATGTCGGATCCAATATGGCTGCCCAAAATTTCAAAAAATTGTTCAATTTTTATGTAAATTCGTATTGGTGGGTTTTTTTGTCGCTGATTACAAATCTGCCATCAGATTTTCAAAATTCAAGATGGCGGAGCTAATATGGCTGCTCAAAATTTCGGAAATGTTTCAATTTTCATATAAAATTTTATGCATGCTTTTTTTTGGATTGCTGATTACGAATCTCTTGTCAGATTTTCAATATTTTTAAGATGGTGGATACAATATAGCTGCCAAAAATTTCGAAAAATTGTTTAAATTTGTTGAAAATATGAATTGGGAGGTTATGGGTCTCATATGTCGTTGCCTGGATTTCACCACGAGGAGGTGAACGCAATAAACAAAGCTTCTTCTTTCTTTTAATTTTTTCAAATTAAAATTTTCTTTATAAGAAAACATTTTATAATCAATAATCCAAATACTTAGTATAAGATTCTAGCTTATTGATTCAGATTTTCAAAATTCAAGTTGACAGATCCAATATGGCTTTTGAAAATGTCGAAAAATTGTTCAATTTTCATGAAAATTCGGATAAGAGGGTTTTTGGGGGGTTGCTGATTACGTCTCTCTTGTCAGATTTTCAATATTCAAAATGGTGGACCCAATATGGCTGCCAAAAGTTTCAAAAAATTCTTCAATTTTCATGAAATTATGAATGGGGAGGTTATGGGTCGCATTTCTTAGACGACATATATTATGTGTCGTTGGCTGGCTTTCACAACGAGGAGGTAAACGCAATAATGAAGGACTCTTAATTTTTTCTTAATTTTTCCAAATTTTTCAAATTTTTTTTATAATAAAACCTTTTATAATCAATAATCCAAAAACTTTATTAGCTAACTTTTATTAGATTCTAACTTATTTATGATAAATTGAGAAGCAGGGTGTGCATAAATATACATCGCACATCTAACAAATTTTCTGCGTTCTTGAACCACATTTTTTAAAATTCTATTCTATTTTTACAGTTTCATGTAATTTACTTATTGGCAGCCATACTAGATCCGCCATCTTGAATTTTAAAAATCTGATGACAGATTCGTAATCAGCGACAAAAAAAACCCACCTATACGATTTTACATAAAAATTTAACAATTTTTCGAAATTTTTGGCTGCCATATTGGATCCGCCATCTTGAATTTTGAACACATGATAGCAGATTCACAATCAGCGACCCAAAAAACCATCTTACACTTATCTTTATTAAAATTGAACAAAAATTATTATTACAGGAAAAAGTACCGTAAAAATAAAAGAATTTGAATTTAAGCCGCCATATTGGTTGACGCCATGTTTAATTTGAAAAAACCAACCACTACATTTTGAAGGCTACAGTGCATGGACACTTTTAATGCACAAATAAAAAAAATCTACGGATGATTTCGTTCCTAAAATTACATATTAAAAAATTTTTTCATTCGAGAATTCGTGTTTTTTGTTGAAAAAAATCTTAAAAATGTGTCCAGTCAGGACTTAATGGGTTAAAGTCGGATGTCTTTAGTTGAAAATATAACTGCTTAGTGGAAGTGCCTTTTTTTGTTGAAAATTAATTTTTTAACTGAAAATGTAACTTTGCTGAAAAGTCATATTTTGTTTGGAAAATTAAATTTTTCTAGAGAAAATTCGTTTTTTGGCTTGAATGTTTAATAATTTAGATACACTTTAAATTCTTTCTTGAGAGAAAAATCTTTAATGGATTTGTTAAAAAGATATGTATGATTAAGTAAAATAAAAAATCAGTACAGAAAAATTTAGGGAATTTTGAAAATGAAGTTATCGGACATCCTGCTTAATTCTACTAGCAATAACATGCAAAACATTTATGAAAAATAAAAATTACGTTCAACAAGAAGAGCCCCTGAGTAATTATTAATTGTTTGACTAATTGTAAATAATTTTAAATAAACAAACATTACCCAGTAAATTTGTAAATTGTATTATTAAATTTCAAAAAAAAATAACCCTACACCATTTACAAGGTAGAAAATTGTTTAAATAATTGCCGAATATCCTCAAAAATATATTACTTTCAATAACCGTTATCTATGACATAGATAACGATTGTTATCTATGATTGCAGAAAATATAACTTTTAATGATTTTAAAAGAAAACATTGTTTAAACAATTGCCAAACATGTTAAACAGGAAGTACAACTCTGGAGATTCGTCATCTCTGTATGTATCATTTATCTTGAAAGAAAATAACTTTTCAAGATGTACAATGGAAATAATTGCTTAAACAATTCGAAAATATTTTTAAAATAATTTAAAACTCTTCACTTATTAATTAAAAATTATTTATGTAAAAAAAATTACAAACAATGCCGTCTTTCGCATTAATTTGATAGTTAAACTATTTTACATTTTTTTGGGGCATTTTTCGGGCACAATAAATGAGAAATAGGGGTTTAAAATTGAAAGTTATTGGGTGAAAATTATTCATTGAAGATTCCTTAAAGGTGACTATACTTTAACTCACAAAAAGTTTATAATTAGTGTTTATTTTCAAAAGCCCGGTGTTCCGGGTTAACGTTTAAAAAAAAGAAAAAAATACGAATTTTATTTTTCCATTGAACGAAAAATTGGGAGGGGGTGATCACCAAAAACCGAGGGTCGAATTTTTGGGCCACCATAGTGCAGACTATAGTCTACAAATTGATTTTTTAACAGAAACCTGTTTTGCCACCCTATGACTTGGGGTGAATCAAAAAGTCATGAATGAAAATATTTTTTCTCTTATGCTGCATCGTTATTTTTCTAGATGCAACAGCTATCACATTTAGTGACAAAAATTAAACATGGGGTTGATTTTCAGGAGTAGAAATGGGGTGAGAAAGTCGAGAGAGAAAATAGTATATATATAGGTATATGTATATATATATCTATACATATATATACATATATCTATAGCCTAGTCGCGCTCAGTTATCCTCCTCAGTCGCGTGCGACACGCGGCCGTGAACGGTTCTGAGATTGCCTGCATTTTTTATACCTTCATTCCATGAATTCCATGAATTCGCAAAAAGAGAGAATTTTTCTATTAAAAAATTCTCAATTTTTCTAGAGAGATTTCAGTGAAATTTTTAAAAGTGATTCCAGTTTAAACAAAAAGTGAATTAAAATAAAAGTCGTGTGTCTATAAATAACTAAAGTGTGTGTGAATATTTATCACTAATGTGTATAAACAAAAAAAAAGTGTTTCTTCGAAAAGTTTGAGAATAACTTTTTTTAGGGAGCTTTTTGTGAGTGGTAGTGTTCAATGGATTCTAAAAATGTCTGGGGCTTATGGTCTCTGAGCTTTGAGCAAAAAGTGACTTTTCAGACTTTTTACTCTTCGCAAGAGTCAAAGAGCTGGTGATCATCACGAATAAAGAATGCGAGACAAATATGCATTCAACGTAAGTCTCTGATGATTTTAATTGCATCTGTTTTGCATGTTACAAACATCTTGGGGAATATACTTCACAGATGATGAAGACATTCCGTAATTATTGAACAAAAAACAAAAAAATGGTGAGAACTAAAAAAAAATTTAATTAAAAAATTCTTATTGGTGAAGCTGGTTTATAAGTAAAGAGATTTATAACTTAAGAGAAGAGAGACTAAAGAACCTCATTAGGATCCTTGAACATACAATGTTTCAGAGATGCTTTAAATAAATATTTGGAAATTGAAATGTTTTCAAAGCACTATCCCTGACTGAAGACGGTTTTTTCCACTTTTAAGTTGAAAATTGATTAACTTTTAATATGAAATGCTTACTGTATTTTAAAAATTAACATAGAAAAAATACTTTTTTTCAGTTAAAAAATAAATTAAAAGTTAAATTTATTTTTGTTATATATTCATTAGTTTAGTTGATTATTCATTTTTCTGGTTAAACATTTTTTTTAGTTCTTGCAGATTTATCGCTTGAGTTG
>JAAAKG020145974.1:0-10770 GCA_010014905.2 Druon quercuslanigerum
TAATTACAAAGGCAAGAAAATACAAAAAGTTACAACTACGAAAAATGTGTTAGTTTAAACAATTAAACTTCATATTCCACTCAACTCAACTCAACTGGAAATAACTGGACTAACTGTTTTTAACTGGTTTCAACCAGCTTAAACTATTTTTAAGTGGTTTTAACTGAACTTAATTAGACTTAACTAAATTAACTGATTTTAACTCGTTTTTGATGCACTTAACTGGACTTAACTAGCCTTGACTGAACTTAACTGGTTTTAGGTGGACTCAGCTAGATTTAATTGGACTTAAAATGATTTTTACTAGGCTTAACTGGTTAGAGCTGAAGTTAACTACTATTAACTGGAATTAACTGGTTTCAACTGGAACCAACTGGGCTCAGTTGGACTTAACTGGTTTTAACTGTACTTAACTGGAGCACTATCGCATGGTGTGATGACCATCGCTTCATCCAGCGCTTCGGTAGAGGAACTGCTTGGTTGAGACGGCGCGTGCGCGCCACGCATGCTCACACGTACATACAACTTGTACCCTCTGTTGTGACCAGAAGAAGCATGTGATCGAAAAAATGTTGAGGGCATGTGACACTTAAATGCACCGGCCAAGCCAGTCCCAAGATCGAAATTAGTTCCCATATTTAAAAATTAAAGTTAAAAAAAACAGAAAAGTTTTGGGGAATTATAAATCAACGTAAATGAAAGGTGTAAAGCAAAGCGTGGAGTCGGGTAAGAAAAAAATTTTTTTTATAAAAATAATAATTGTTGGTAAATATCTTCTATTTTACCGGTAAAAATTGCCGTGTCGGTAACTAGATTTTTTTTCTGGCAACAGGTGGCGCTAGAGCTGGGATTTTGGATTTAGAAATTTTCTCATGCACATTCAATTCAAAGTGATCGTAACCTAAAATCTCCACGTTTGATAGCGTGGATCCCACATTTCAGCAGATATAAATGAGACAGCTGTTTGAATTGAGTCCTGCAGTGGGATTACGATATCTTGTCAAAAGTCGAATGGACCTTTTTTTCTAACGTTTAGAGATAGAGAGAGAATGAGCCGCCGTATAGAGTTTCGTCTAGTGGCCGCCATTCTTCGCGTTTTCGCCGATGAAATTGACAGCTGAGTCCTGCGTTGTAAGTGCTGTACAGACCCAGATTCATATTTAGTTGAAATAATTTTATTTATATCTCTCATTTCTAAATGAAGTACTTTAACGTAATTTTCTGTCAGCTCTTGCATTTCTCAAAGTTTGAGGCTGATATTTTGTGTCTAAAAAAAGTTTGATGGTTCAAAAAATTTCGAGGTTCGGAAAAAAATAAGCCAAAGGCTCCCGTTCGGAAATAATTTTTAGTTAATTTCCACCTCAAATGAAGTACTTCAACGTACTTTATTTTACTCTAATGCATTTCGCAAAGTTTCAGCTCGATCTTTTATTTTAAAAAAAAGTTCTCTGGTCCAAAAAATATTCAATGAACTGAAAAAGTGAGTCGGTAATATAGGTATTTCGCTGTGTCGCATGCCCTTAAAGACTTTTTTCTTATTTATTTGTGGGATCCCCCCCTACTACTGATTCGGATATGACTCAAAGTATTTTTCTTCATCAACCCAGGAACTCAAACCGTAAAAAGTCAGTACCGCACGAACTGTTGCAAATTGCCCTCAAATTCAACTTGTTTGAAGTTTTTCCAAACATCACTCTTTGCTTTGCTAGGAGTTACAAACGTGTATCTATTATCAAAAGGATGTTTTCTCAAATCCGCTTCAATATCTAATTTTCTTTTCTTAGCAGTATCAACACTATTCGACGTCAACATTGCTGTTAAATTCAACAAATGTCAAGCAATATCAAGCTTACAATGGATGTGAGATAGGTTATGTATATTAGGTTATACATTATGAATATGTGGACTGACGCACATCAGGGATGGGAAATAAAAATTAAATTAAGGGTTTCGACGTATGTTGAAAGAGTGCTGTCCCATGATGGTAGAACTGACCAATCAGAGAATGTGTTCGACAGCTGCAACCATCTGATTGGTCAAGTTTCTTCTTCTATTCCACTATTCTACCAGCATGGGTCAGCACTCTCACATAGTTTACTACATTAATAAAATACGTATTTTACGTAGTAAATTTATTTCCCTTCTAATTTATCTCATGCTTCATCTGTTTTATGCGAGCCCATTTTTGCCCAAAAGATTTATGCACAGTTAAATTCAGCGTGAGTAAGCGTGATTCGTCGTGACCCATGAAAATCGTCGCTCACGCCCAATCACGTCCTGCGTAAGGACTCTTCTAACTCACGTGTCACACTCCCGTAAAATCCCGAATGACCCAATGAGTCCAGTCAAATATCCCGTCACGCACCCATCTCTAGTCCTGACACTTGGGAAAAAGTAGCTCTATCTGCTGTTTCTTAAGAAAAAATTATCTCTGGTTTGAATAGAGATATCAAGACGAATTAAAACTTAAAAGAAAGTGTTTAGTATACTGACAAAGCTCGGACCAGTAAAAAGTCGAGAAAATTGTATATTTAGCTGTAAATTGAGTTCGCATAATTTGGTCCCCAATGAGCTATGCTAAAGTCTCTCGAGGTTATAGTTGAAGGGTGTACATTCCCATCGTATATTATATATCAGGGGTCTCCACAAGCCACAGGGGCAGCGTGTTCCAGGATCGCCCGGCCTTCTTCAATATTTACGATTTTTTTTCGACGGGAAACTGAGAGAAAGTCTAAAAAAAAATCCCATTTGGAAGTGCTCGGTTCCTTAAGCTGAACTTAGAGAACAAATTTTTCTGGCATTAGAACAGGATTTGAAGTAAAAAGTATTTTATTTAAATTATTTGAAGTAAGTGATTCCTGATAATAGTTCACAAATAAATTTTTTGAACATTAATTATACTAAGAAATTACTTAAATACTAATAATAATAAAAATAATTAGTCAAAAATAAATATAAATATTGCATATAGTAATTGAATAAACTATTTATGTCCACTTCACAATTTTTAAACTATTAATACTTATAAATTTGTTATTATGGATTTTTAAATTGATTATGTTTTTAATATAAGGTGATAGAAACTGAATTACGTGTGCATTTCTTGATACTTTTTAATATTTTAGATTAATTTGTGGGAATATATATATTGATATATATTGAATATTTCATTTTCCAATATTAAAATAACGAAAACTAAACATTTACGATTTTGTTTCATAATATTTCATTTCAGAGTAAAGTTTCAAATAGTACAATAGAAAAACAATAGAAAAAAATAACCGATATTAGAAAACTGATTAGATCCAACCTATTCACCTGGGATCGCTTGTAGATACAGGATCTACGTTTCGAAGCGCCTGTTATAGATAGTACAATTTTATTCTACGTACACAGTAATGATTAACTAAAAATTACGTTTTTGTACATGCTGTTTAATAAGGCGTATTTTTTTTAATAATTGAAAGGAGTGTTAGAGCAGAATAGAATTGATTTATTCCTTTGCGAGTTTCCACAATTTCAATATTCCTCGTCCTGTACATATAGTAGATGCAGTTTTAAACCTTAAAAGTAAATTGTAACTAGTGTTTGACAGAAACGCGTTACTTGGAACGTGTTACCGGAAAAGTTAGTTCTTTAGTAACGGTAGCGGTAACGCGTCATTTTTAAAAAAGAGTAACGGTAACGCGTTACAATTTTCTTTCAGCGGTAATGCAATGTAACGCACATTACCGATCGTTACTTCATAAAATGTTTAAAGGCGTTTAGCATTACATTAAATGTTTCAATGCCCAAAAAAGTGATCAGATGATGTATTTTCTTACTTCATTGAATGCATTTCCTTATCTAAAGCAATTATTCATTCGGTATTGCACGGGATTACTGAGCAGTGCATTTACTAAGCGACTGTTCAGTAGGGTGTTCCAACATTTTTTAAAACTTTTATAAATACCGACCGGAGATTTGTTCGAATCCAGAAAAAAATTAATCCATTAAGAAATTGATATTGAGAGGTACCGCAAGCCCCATATGAAGTTTAAAACTTATTTCCCATAAGAAAAAAAGACGTGTTTTTAAGCAATTAGATATTAGCAGTTAGATCATTGCTGCACTTCTTACACCTCACCGAAGTGTCTCAGTAAGGTACTGAAGAGAAAGTTGCATTCGATATGATCCAAACAGAAAATTTGAAGCATATTTCATATAACCGTTGTATCTCAGGAAAATATATTCACGAAAAAACAAGATTATTTGAAAAACAGTTTTCTCTAATGCTTATTAATGATTTTTTTATCAACTTAGGCGGCGAAGCAAAGTTAAAGATTTTGGAAAATAAAAAGATCTTTCCAATACTTATCTAAGAGAATATTGTTATGAACAATATTAAATTGTTTAGGCACATTTTTTTAACTTTTATTCATTATTACCTCACTAGGTGGAACAACATTAATTCATGAACAACAATAATTTATTTAAGCAATCATTTTTGATATATTTAATTAATTTTAAAGTCAATTCTAATGAAAAATAGACAAATAGTAAAAAATTTAAGGAAAAACTCCAAGATTCTACCATTAAGAAAAGATAATATTATTAACAATAATTAAAGATTGTTTAAAAAATTACTCTTGTTAACACTAATAAAATGTAATATCCCACTAATTGGAAATTGGACAACAAATGCACAATTTTTGAAAAAACCGTGACTTTCTAACTATTCTATCAGAAAGTTTCGCAAAACAATAATAAATTGTTTATATCATTTATTTAAACATCTAATTATCAGTAACAAATGGTATTTTACGTACCAGAAACAATTTTCATTAAAAAATATAGAAGAAAGTACTTTTTCCAGCAAGGATAACTGTAACGCGTTATTTAAAAAAAAGGAACTGTAACGGTAACGCGTTACAAATTTTGAGAGAGAAACGGTGACGTTAACACTTTACTTTCAGATAGTAACGTGTCAAAGACTAATTATAACATATTTTTGAATTCGAAAGTACTATTATTCTCTAATCTCGAGATTCCATCAATATTATGTCTTCGATTCTTCTTGATTTATATGAAATAAAATTACAAATGACTGGTTTCAATGAGCAATATATTAAATTAAAGGTAAGATTATGTATAATTTGTTTAACAAAAAGTTTACTTACACATCAATAATAAGCGCGTTATAGTTTTTTTTTTTTAATTTCAAAAATGATAATGATTTATGTATGCAAGTTAGAATGAATTGCAACAGATTAATAATTATTCAATATAAAATTAATAAAAAGTGCAGATTTAAAAATCATGGGAGATTTAAAAACATGGAGTTTCTTTTTCTGGAAGATGAAAAAATTGGGTGGGATTGACCTTGAAAAATCGATTCAAATTTATCACCTAAATGAGATCCCATTATGCTTAAATCTCTATAAATGCCGGGCTTATCTTCTGATCGGCACTAGGTCAGATTTATGCTTCTACAATTCCAGACTAAATTGAATTATGGTGTAATTTTCGACCGTTCTTGATAATTATACTATGCAATTTACCATCATTTTTATGATTAGAAATATTACGACTGGACTTCAGGACTTCAGTTTCCTGAGACAAAAGTAATTACAGTAAACGGTGCAAAATATAGGATTCAAGATGCCGGTGGTTTTGGTAATTGTTTATTTAGCTTGATTATTCTTATAAAAAAATTTGAAGCAACTATTCTGTTCGGCAAAAAATTGTAACTCATGCTTACAATAACTGGGCTGATTATTCTCTCGAAGCTAAAAACAATTTAGCCTGTGTTTTTGGATTTTTCCTAGAATGTCAAGCTGCCACCAAAGTGTTAGATATTAATTTGACGGTAATTCGTCAGTTGGGCGAAGCTGAAAAGTATTTCATTTACGATTTTCCAGTAAACGGGAATTACCCTGAATACACTATATTATTCACTGGACACAATAGGTCACAAAATTGAGATGGGCACATCCAATTGTTAGTTTCTGTTTCCAATGAAGAAATAAAAAGGGATTGTTCTTTATCAGACTCTGACGATAATAGTGATGTGCCAAATATGTGCGACGGCTATGAAAACGTGAGTGACAAGGAATGTGTTAGTGAGGAATTGGTTTTTACAGAAAAGCGGAAGACTATAACAACAGCGTGGGAGAATGCTTTGTGCAAAAAACAGAATACGTCAGCTTACGGAATTGAAGCAAAGATGGTGATCCTTCGAGAAAGGCAGTACTTCCAATCGGAGAAAGATGCAGGCAGAAGTGACGACTTCAACAAAGTTGTTGAGAGAACAGCACAATACTTGTAGATATCTGTCAGTACTGTTCATCGAATTAGCAACGAGGTAAAACTGAACGACGGCAAATTTGTGGAGCTCCATCAAAAAAGTGGCAGATCGGCAATTGACTGCGACGAATTTTTGCAAGGCGTCATTCGTCGGAAAAGGCATGCTTTTTATGCGGAAAAAGATATCCCACAATTGAGGATTTCCATACCAAATTAAAAGAAGGCATTCCTGATAAGCCGACGTTTAGCATGAGCACCTTAAAAAATGGTTACATACAATGGACTTCTCTTACGAAAAGTACAAAAATAAGTCTGTGTACATGGAAAGTTACGAGATCGCAGGGAAAAGAGCAACATTTCTCAGAGAAATTAAATACTGCAGAGAAAATGGCTATAAAATATTGAACGAAACAATTCGGCTGGGTGGAACACATTCTGCAAAAGGAACACACTAATTACGATTATTATCGTCAAAGAGTGCAAGAAATTGGAATTTGTCGAGTGGGTTTTATTAAAGCCCCTGAAGCAGGAAATAGGCTCATAATTTGCCATATTGGTACTGAGAAGGGTTTTCTACCAGGAGCAATGGACTGTTTCATTGAAAAAAAGGTAATCACGATTATCATCATGAAATAAATGCAGCGTCTTCCGCAAAAATCTGTAATCATCATGGACCAAGCGCGATACCACACTATAATTGATCCAGAATTTCGGAATCCAACGACGGCGGGGACAAAGACTGATTTGATTCAGTGGGCTGCAAAGCGGCAAGTTCCCTTGCCTTTTGGTATTGAGATCTATGAACGTTTCACGGTTCCAGCGCTGTACAATTTGTGTCAACCGTATATATATATCCGAAAATCTACCATCTGGATAAAATATGTAAAGAAGAAGGGCGTACTGATATTAAGTTACTTTGGCTTCCTGTTGCTCACTGCGAGTTTAATGCAATAGAACTTATATGGGTATACGTCAAAAATTTCGTGTCTAAGTATAATAATGCTTTTAAGCTGGAGGATGTTAGGCAATTGTGCATAACGGCCATGGAACAAGTGACTGCAGAGTTGTGGACCAATTGCATAAAACACGCAAAGGCTGAAGAAGATCGATACAGAGCATCTGAAGGAACCTTAAATTAACAACTTCAAAGCTGGTACCAGCAGCAAGAATCCTTTATTATTTACGTAGGAGAATACGACGATGTCAGCGATATTAAAGATGATAACGAACCTAATGAAAATTATGAGAGTGAGTAGTCGATCAGAAACGTAGTCGATTAATCCCTTCTGACGAATTCTCACAAATCTACTAAAAATATTGTACTGTTTACGCTTCCTCTTTGAAGAAGAACATTTAATATCTTGTAAATATTTATATTTTTTTGTATTATAACCTGCTGGGAAAATGTTTAAAAAAGCACAAAAAAGTGAAACTGTTTTTAAAAGAATGCACAATCAAATACAGTAACATAAAACCAAAACTACAGAAAAGCACAACTTTTTCCAATTCTTTGTACACACTTTGCATAAATATATAGAATATTGCAATGTGATCATTTTGAAATGAGATGTATGAAGTAAAACTGTTTCTTTGTTCTTATTTAATTTGTGATTGCTCACAGACAATATCTTTTTATTAATAAACATTTATCAAATCGAATGCTTTAAAAATTGGATAGTTTATATTTTAAGCATATTTAAGTACAATTCGAAATTATGTATATAATAGATATAAATATGCAGGTACAATTTTAATGTACAAAATTATTGCATAACTAAAATTACTCCTTTATCTGTAATTTACTATAATAGCTGTAGTTCTTTTTGAAATTGTAATTTTTTTAATTGCATTTTTTTGTACAATGCTGCTACATACCTACAATAAACTATTAGTATTTCAAAGAAAATTTTAAAGTGCAATTTTCCAGTATTTAAAATTTTGAGTAATTTTGCATTTTTTTAAAACATTTGAACTTTTCTACAATTATTCACGTAAAATGAAAAGTGTCTAAATGACGTCAAGAATTAACATGAAATAATAAAAGTTAAAAACTTGCAATTTCCTGTAAGACGGTGTAGATTTTTACAACTTGAAACTTTAAAACGTAGCATCTTATACTTTATTCATATTTTTTTTACTTTTGTACAAGAGCAGACAAAACGAAATAAGTTAATTGTACGTTACTGCATTTTCGTGTTACATTTTGTACATTTTTTTTACAAAGAAGTACATTTATAACAAAAAATAGCTGCTGTAGAAACCCAGGTGGTGGTTTGAATCAAAGAAAAAAATTCCCGGACATTTCCCGGGGTTTGTCCGCTTTACAAACTTTGTTCAGGGGCAATGAAATTCTAAAAATTGAACACTAAATCTAACATTTGTTCCCTTTGAAACAATAAAAACTGAACTGTAAATGATGCTTAATAATTTACTTGTATAAGATGAAACTTTTCAAACAAACAGCTTCAAATTAAATGCCGTAAAACTGCAAAATTACAAATTTAAAGCATTTATAAATTGTAAAGTTCAAAGATGATTCAGATTTAGTTTCTCTACATTTAATACTCAATCAATTAATTAAAAAATATTCAAAATTTTAAGCAATTTTAAATTATAACTCCAGCACAGAGTGGGTTAAAAATAGAATATTCCCTGTTTAAATCAGTCATTTCAATCCTTTTTGAAAAATTCTCTGGTCAAATCCAAAATTTAGATTTTTTTAAACTGTCCATATCAAATAATTCAAAGAAATATAATTTTCTTTTAAAATTCCCTGTTCTAATTTAAAAATTATTTTTTTCGAAAATATCTTGTTTCAACAGAGAATAATAATTTTGTCATTGAGAATTTTTCTTTTCCTAGATATATATTTCTGTACAGCTGATGCGAATTACGCATTCTAAATTAAATCATATCATAATTGAAGATCACAATTTAGCTAATTATTCAGAAAAAGGTTGAAATAAAAGTTGCAGCGACCACCCTGTTTGTTTGTTGATAATTTATACACCATTATCCGTAGCCAAAATTCTTAAATAATTAAATATTGATGTGTAAATAAACTTATTGTTCAACAAATTGCAGATACTATTAGTTTTATTTTTTTATAATGTTCATTGAAACCAGTTCTTTTTAATTTAATTTCGTATGAATCAAGTACAATCAAAGAACTAATCTAAATGGATTCTTGAGATTATAAATTAATAGTACTGTCGAGTTCACAAATGTGTTATTTTTGTTTAAGGTTTAAAACTGCATCTATATGTACAGGACGAGGAATATTGAAATTGTAGAAACTTGCAAAGGAATAAATCAATTCTATTCTGCTCTAATACTTCTTTCAATTATTAAAAAAATACGCCTTATAAAACAGCATGTACAAAACGTAATTCTTAGTAAATGATTACTGTGTACATAGAATAAAATTGTAGTATGTGTAATAGGGGCCCCGAAACGTACATCCTGTATCTACAAGCGATCCCAGGTGAATAGGATGGATCTAATCAGTTTTCTAAGATCTGTTATTTCTACTATCCATTGCACTATCTGTTGAGTTTTTCTATTGTACTATTTGATACATTACTCTAAAATGGAATATTATGAAATAAAGCCGTAAATGTTTAGTTTTCGTTATTTTAATATTGGAAAATGAAATATTCAATGCAAAATATTAAAAAGTAGCAAGAGATTCACACGTGCTTGGGTTTCTATTACCTAATATTAAAAACATAATTAATTGCAAAATCCATAATAACAAATTTGTAAGTAATAATAGTTACAAAATTGTGGAGTGAACATAAATAATTTATTAAATTACTATATGCAATATTTCTATTTATTTTTGACTAATTATTTTTATTATTATTAGTATTTTAGCTAGAATTCGGCAGTAATCGAACACGGGTTTCCGTGATGGCAGCAAGGCGATTTCCCATTCTGGTGTATCGAATTATAAGTCTCGATCTTTCATTGTCCATTTAAAGTTCAGTTCAGTTTAGTTTCAGTTTATTGTAACATAAAATAGTGCCAATGCTCAATTACAAGGGGGTAGTTGACCATCAGTGACCATTTTTTAGTTCCTTACTTAAAATACATAATCGACTTATTTCTTTTAAGAAACGGGTAATGTTACAAACATAACCCAAAGGCACTAATCAATAATGTGTATATCATATACATAAATAAATTATTTATCGAATTATTTGAGTTCATATTTAAAGTTTCCCGTGTGGAAAGAGCCCGGGCTTGTCCTGGTACAACAAGGTTTCTGGTCGGGGGCTAGCCGGCCTATGCTTGTTTTTTAAGAGCCTAGCCGTGCGCTGGTCGAAGACTGGCTAGGCAAAATTTAGGTCAAAACCCCAGTCGGGGCTCACTGGTCCCTGATCGGGCAAATCTTATAATCAAATACTAAATTCTTTATTAATTGAAATTTAATTGAATTTATTCATTGAAATTCTCTTTAAAAAATCGCCATAATCCGTGTTT
>JAAAKG020145975.1:0-10770 GCA_010014905.2 Druon quercuslanigerum
AGCAATCTGCCTCGCAGTATCGTGAATGTGTACGCAGAAAGCAATCGCCAATTAAAAGAAACAAAATAACAGCCAAAGCCTGATTTTTCTTTGACTGATTTTTTATTTTTCTTGATCACTAACATATACAGCATTTTAGCCATGTAATAATTTTAACAATGTACTTACATTTTCAAAAAAATTATTATATTTTTAACTTAATAATTACATTTTTAACCTAAAAAGACAAATTTTCAACAAAAAAGTGTCACATTTTATACTTTAATCAAAAAAGATTAAATACAGAAAAAAAGAATTAAACAAAAAATTTCGACAAGTGAAGAATTTTCGCTCAAGAAAGAAAGAATAGTTTATCTAATTTGTTAAACCTTCAAGCCAAAAGACGAATTTTCTGTGCAAAAATTGAATTTTCAAACAAAAAATATGATTTTTCACCAAATAAATTTCCACGACAATTATTCTTTCTTCAAAGTATAGTTTGCATAAACTTTTTTTTCTTTTATGACTGTTAAACATTTTTTGGTGAAAAATTCAACAACATTTGGTTAAAAGTTTACCTGCTTTGTTAAAAAATCAGTTTTTTTGTGATTCGCTATTGTAGTTGGAAATGCCTACTTGTGGTAGAAAATAATGATTCTTGGTAGAAAATTGATGTATTTGTTAATAATTAACTTTTCTGTTGAAAAGTCATTTTTTAGGTTGAAATACAAATAGTTAAAAATTAATCTTTTTTTGTTATGAATCCATTTTTTTTTATTTAAAAATTCAACACCTTGACTAAAAATGTATTTTTAACTATAAAAGATTACTTTTTAACAAAATACTTGATTTTTAAACATAATAATTAATTTTCAACCTAATAAGATAACTTTCCAACAAGAAAGTACCATAGTTCATATTTAAATCCAAAACGATGAAGTTTATGGAAAAAAAGAATTTTGAAATCAAGAAGACAAGTTTTCGAGAAAACAGGAAAAAGACGAATTTTCTTCACAAAAATTGAATTTTCAAACAAAAAATGTCATTTTTCATTGTTCAAAGCTGAACATTCAGTTGAAAATTAATTTTGAGCAAAAAAAGATTTTCTACTAAACAGTTAAATTTTCGACAAAAACATAAGCCTTCTTCAATCAAAAAAATAAATTTTCAATTAAAAAGGATCAATTTTCAAGAAAATGGTTAAACTTTCAACCAAAGAGATTAAATTTTTACTAAAAATATGAATCTTAAACAAAAATAATTTAATAAAAACGCGATTCGACCATATCATTCGTAACAAATAGTTAACTACTCAAGCAAAGAAGAATAATTTTTAACCAAAAAGTATGAACCTTAAAAAAAATAGTTGAATTATTATCCAAAGAAAATTTCAGTTCACTTTCCAACAACAAAATAAGAATTGCAAACAATTAGTTAATTTTCTTCTAAAAACTTGGATTTTTAATTTAAAAAAGCATGCATTTTTAACAAGATTGTTATTTTCAACCAAACAGTTGCCTTTTTGTAAAAGAAAAATGAAAATTCTACTATGGCCGGTAAATTTTTAAATCAAGAAGGCAGATTTAAAAGAGTTGAATTTTCTTTTAAAAAGATTTCAATTGACTTTTCAACACAAAAATATTCCAATTGACTTTTTAACACAAACATACGAAATTTGAACAAAAAGTGCATTTCCGAAAAAATACTTTTCATCCAAAAAAGATTTCAGCTGACTTATAAGAAACAAAATATGAATTTTAAACCAAGGGTTAATGTTCTACAAAAAGAGTTTAATTTTTAACCCAAAAAGACGAATTTTTAACAAAAAATTTGAAACTGCAACTAAAGAAGATGTCTTTTTTTCAAAATTGTCAAATTTTTAACCAAATAATAAAATTTATAAAGATAACGTTTAGGAGCACGTTTTTTGCGAATTTGCATAAACGTACATAAGTGAAGAACTCCTTCCCCCCTACCACAACAAACCGTAACAAAATGTCTCGACCTCCCCCCTCTTTTCAGCTGTTACGTGATTTAAGTACGGTCTCTTATATGTTTATATTCGATGAAAACTAAATAAAGATTTAACTTACTTGCATAACTCAAAACCTTTTCAACAGAATATGGGTTTCAATCTTTGTCAGCCCAATCCTCACCTATCTCTGGATCATCTTGCAGGATTTGATCGATATCTTTCTCCGTTTCATATGGAGGGAAATACAGGGTGATCAGATGGTTAGATATGAAAAGAAGGACCCCCCACTCCTGATCACCTCCCACTATTAGGTTTCCCCACCCCTAGGCGTTAATGCAGGCTCGATTATATTTCTTGATGAATTGTCTCATTCGAGAGAACCAAAATTTAGACTCTACCAGCTCGTAGGTTTTGTCGAAATCAAAAGGTCCGAGATCTTCGTGATTCATTCACAGAATTTGCCAGCGGGAACCTTTCGGAATTACCCCCCTATCTCCGTATTCTGTTCTACGGTAAACCTTACCCCTGCGAGACCTGTAATTTTAAAACATGTCCTTGTGGCCCTTCCTCTCCCCTGATGATAGGACCACCTTGATAGATTTCAATTCTGCATCGGTTTCTTGCACGGCTAATAACCAGTCATCATCCGAAATGACTGTTGCGAAAACTTGTACGTTATGTTCCGACGGATTGCGGCTCAGAGCATCTACATGAGCCATTGGCTGATCAGGACGATGCGTAATAGAAAAGTCGAAACCCTGTAAGTCTTGTAACACCCAATGACCTATTCGTGGATTTAGAATCTTTTTCTGCAGAGCGCTATTTGTTGCCGAACAATCAGTGATTATCTGAAAGTGTATCCCTACTAGATAATGTCGATAACGTTTCACAGAAGCAACTACTGCTAGTGTTTCCAGTTCAAAGGAGTGATGTCTTTATTCGGTTGGGGTAGTATGCCGGCTGATATATCCAACCACTTTTTCTCCTTCCTCGTATTTTTGCACCAACATCCCTGCCAATCCGACTCGACTGGTATCTGTATACAAAACACTGGGTCTCTCGATACTAAATAGGGTTAAAATTGGTTTGGCCATTAAATGGCCTTTCAGCATTTGGAATCAAGCTTGTTGATCCTCTGTCCAGACCTCTCTGTAACAGCGCTGTCAATGATGTTGACTTTTCTGCAAAACCTTCCACGAATTTACGGAAATGGCCTACAAGTCCCAAGAATTGTCGAACTTATACCTTAAATAGGTTATCTCAGTTTTCAAAAATTCGCACTTGTCAACGTTCAGAGTAATATTATTTTCCTCAAATATAGACAGCGCTTCCGTGAGAATTTGTAATCCTTCGTCCACCGTGCGAGAGGGGATTAGCACATCATCGAGATACAACAAGCATTCGGTTTTTTTATGCCCTTCCTGTCTACAAATATAGCAAACATTATAGTCCGTCTTAGAGCGACCAAGTGGGAAATTAAACATCTTGTGTCCGATTTCCGAGCAACGATAGCATTTTAAAGTCGAACTTCCTGGATATGTTTTCGCTACCGCCGTCTCGCCTGCTTTGTTCGAGGACAATTTTGTTTACCCGTGTTAATCGACGTTTTGTCAACACTTCCAGGGAATGCTTTTAGGTACACCGCGAGTGCCGCTCGATCTGTGATTCCCGACGCCTTTACTGCACAAGTTAAGGTCCATTTTCCGGATCGCATTCAATTTATCGTAACAGTATTCGAAAAGATTTTGGTTAACTTTAGGTTTCACTCCTAACATGTCAGTCATTAGTTGATGCAAATCTCGCGTACTAGAAAAACTACTCAATAGTAGCTGTTTGTAGTCCAACCAGTTTTTTGGAACAGTAGAGAGCTTCTTATGTCAGGTATCCGCGCTACCTTTTAATTTATTTGTAACTAAATGACATATGAACGCCTCATCTCAACTGTATACTTCCGCGCGTTCTTTCACTTTTCGTAGCCACGGTTTTATATCGTCTTTAAAAGGATTAAAATCACTTACGTCTTTGTCTTGAACCGACACTCCGTAGCGTCGACTGGTCATCCGGTTTGATTGTGCCAGTACCGTACTCACAGTATCCATCGGCTCAGACGAAGAACCATCCCTTTTCCTCCTCTGAGGTGCCTGATCAGTCGCATGTGCGTCAGCTTCCGGAGTTGAAGATCGGCGACGTCGCCGTCGCCCCGGGGGAGAGCCCTCCGGCGTTTAGGACCTTGAGGAAGCATTGCGCTTCCTACTGCTTCCTGAGGTAGCCGATTGCATGGTCACTATCACGAACTTCACTTAATTTTATTTTTTTCACACTGTAAGTTTTATTTTGCCGTTTTCTATCCGTTTTCGGAAAAATTCTACATCTCATGTAAGAAACAACTACTAATTTAAAGTTAAAGGATCACATTTATTGATTAACAAGGAACACGGAGATACAATTTGCATTTTCGGTAGTCAAACAGAGACTAACTCATAAGCTCCGCGGATCCGAGGTCTTGAACCAGCCAACGACGCAGAGGATACCCGACACCATAACATCACGTATTCTAAACATCCCGTCATCGTGATACTACGCTGATCACACAAGCTACATTTATTGGATCATGCATGCCACAATACTTCACTAGTCACTAGTATTTTGATGTCTAATGACCATTTTAAGGTTATAATCCAGATTTAAAATGAATCCCAAAGAGTATTAAAGAAATATATATAAAAACGTAACATTTCAATCAATATATATTGTTATAATTCATAATATGCATTGGCGTTCAAACATACGTATTTTCATTTTATTGTTTTCGTAATTGAAAAAAGGGGCATCCTGTAAGAAAAAATACAATTTTGTTATTAAACATCTTATTGCAATTTGTGTTCTTTTTCCGAAAAGTTATCGTTTTCGTTCTCTTGAATTTTTTTCATTTCGTGCGTTGTTTGACTCAAAAAAGTCGTAAGGGTAAATTGTTCGAGTTTCCAAGTTCTGCGAGTATTCATGTATAGATTTTCCAAATCTTGAAAAAAGTGCTATCAAAAATGTTGAAAATTATCTTTTTGAATTTGTACCCAAAATAGCTGGCTAACCCGCTTGACCTTCAGTTATCGTGCTCACAGGCAGACATTGATACAGACATACACAAACATTCGTAAAACCCAGTTTTTTGGGTTCAGAGGTTCTCAAAACGTAGAAATTTTAATATCAAGTTTTTGAACAAAACTTCGTAATCAGCGAGCGATTTTCAATTTAATAATTTTGACCCAAAATTTGTAATCATACATCCTTAAACCCCCTGACCAAGAAATTTAGTGCAATCCATCAACTTCTCTAAAGCTCGACCACTATTTTGAATCCGCCGTTCTTATTTGTGTATTTTTGACTCGAAATTCGTAATCAGTGGCCCCTAAAACCCTCGAGTAAAAGCCCAATCTATCATATTTTCTAAATTTTCGTAGCTATACTGAATTTTTGACCGAAAATTCGTAATCAGAGACCCTGAGAGACAGCGAGTATGAACTTGTAGCCTGATTGTTCATTGTTTTTAATTTTGCCTAAGATTTTGAGCCTGTCGACCCACTGTGCATTCAAAATAAATACTGAAAAAAATTAGAGCTGAAACAAGTTGAAAATGTGAAAACCAGAGAGAGAAGTATTTATCGAATATAAACTGGGAATAGTTAAATGGTAATTTAAAAAAAATATCAAAAGGTAAATATTTTTGTATTGAAATTTACCCTTAGAGGAAAAATTTTCTGGTGCTTGGCAGCCCCAGACTAGAACGTCTAGAGTCTAATCTGGCGCGGATCAGATGGAGTTGTATGGGGCTGGTCAGCCCTGTAACACTTTTGCAAGGTTTTCGTCTAGACTGTCTAGCCAGCCGCCGGTCAGCCGTTATACAGCTGTAGTGCGTTCCTAGTGACAAAAAAGGTATTTAAAAAATAAATATTAATTGATTGCGAGTATTTTGACTTTAAATACTAATTGTCCTGTTTAGAGTGAATACATATATTAGGTTTTTGAATATTATATTACAAATAACATTTATCACGCTACGGAGAATCGAACCTACATATACACCTAAATCTGTCGCCTAGCAGTCGGGAGTCACTGCGCTAAACCTCCGAGTTGAAACTCGATAAAAAAGGCCTTCCTCATAAGCTACAGTTCAAAAAAGTCAGAACACCAAAATTTAAACAATTTCTTTCTAATTATATATTCACTATTAACCAACGTTATGTAAGTGTAAAATATACGAACTGTTAACAGGAATATTAAGAAAATAAGTTTCAAATAAGTCATTTAACTCTATCTAATCTATTTCGAAAATCGTAAAAAAAAAAATTTGGCTGATTGACACTAAGAAATTTTTATGTTATAGATAGCGGATCAGTCCGAGATCTGGGCCAGACTAGACCGCCAACACAATAGAAATAAATTGATTTCTTATTTGATATAATTTTAAATGCCCTCACAGTTTTTCGAAACTGGAAAAAAAAAGGTGGCTGATTGACACTTACAAATATTTATGTTATGGATCGCGGATTATCCCCAGATCTGGGCCAGACTAGAGTGTCATAACTAGACGGTCTAGGTGACGCCAGATCTGAGGCAGATATGACATCAGACTACCAGAAGATTTTTCCATCAGGGGTTTGATTAAACATTTTCTGCTACGTCTTTTTGCATTTCGTTATGTAGCTTCCCCTTCATGGCAAATTTGTAGACGAGTTTATTCTGAAAGTTTTCCATTATCGGCGTATATGTTAGTATACCCATTATTCACGTCTCTTTCAGTTGACTGCACTATGAAAACGGAGAAAAATAAGAGAAAGTCAACTTTATGTGGGTATTCCACCCGACACTTGCGTCGCATAATTAAAAATCAGGTGGCCACGGATCGTCAACAATTGAAAAATGAAGAACAGAAGTCTATTGAGAGCAATGCAGGTCTGATTCCAGGTCCAAGTGAACATGAAGATATTGATATTTAAAAAAAAGTGATACACACAATGTAGAAGAAAGCTCAAATTTTTACGAAACCGAAAAAAGCTCAACTTATTTGGATATGTGTTCCTCCTCGTATTCAGAATATGATTATTCTCCGGAATGCCGGCATGTTTCTGAAACAGTAGCAGATTCTGTGGCTGCTAATCCGCTATTGATCTCTGAAATGGAAACTGAAAGCCAACACTCGTATAAAGATAAAGAATTTTTATACTCGGATGTGAGTAGCGATTGCTCATTGCCTAAAATAGAATGTTTACGAGCAAAATATAAGAATATGGAAGTAGACTCGACGTATGAACAAATTGTAAGGAAAAATTTGTAAGATGATTTACAAAAACGTGAAGAGAATTTGAATGAAAGGAAAAGTTCGGAAGCAGGAAAGAAATTTCGAGTATGGGCGTTTGCATTTTGAATAATCCTTGTTGTCTTAACTGCACTGCTTTTGATCCTAAGAACGATTATTCACGTAGATCTACCGAAGGACGTTCGTACTTTACTGGGCAATCCACGATTTACTCAAATTACTGAAATTGATGATGATGAGTAGTATTATTTAGGGTTGGAAAGAGCTGTTAGGTCTATACTCCATGAAAACGAGCGTCGAGGAAAAGAGCTAAAACACGTGAGATTAGTGGTAAACGTCGACGGTCTACCAATTTTTAATTTAGCAGCCGAAGGCTTGTGGCTCATTTTGTGTAAAGAATTGGCTTGTAAGAAAGTATACCCTGTTGTAGCCTTTTATGAGAATATAAGCCAAAAAGTGCTTACGAATTCCTGAAACCATTCGTTGAAGATGCAATTAATTTAATAACTAATAGACTGCAAGATGAAAATGTTTCAGTTTCTTTTTATGCGTTCATATGCGATACACCAGCTAAAGCATTTGTTTTATACCTGAAAGAATATACTGGATACGATAGCTGTTCGAAGTGTTTAAGAAGTGGGGAATATGCTAGAACCAAAAGTAGAAGAAAAAATGCTAGAGAAAAGGGACGGATTTCTTTTCCAGGGATAGGACCCTTTACTATGAAGAACGATGATGATTTTGCGCGTAACATCTTCCAAGATTTTGATTCAGAGAAGGAATCAATACTGAAAACAATTCCACGATTCCGAGGCATATCCAGTGTCCCCTTAGATTATATGCATCTAATATTACTAGGCATTGTAAAGAGGCCTATTGGAATTTGGTTAATTGGACCTTTGAAATTAAGGCTAAGTGTAGTTGCTATCAATACAATTTTCCAAAAAATACTGACGCTACGCCATAGCGCCCCTAGTGAATTCATACGTCCAGGACGAATTCTTCTGGAATACGCTTTTTGGAAAGCTGCAGAGTTCAGAAATTTTCTTCTCTATACTGGCCCAGTTGTTCTAAAACATATCCTACCATCAGAAATGTATTCACATTTTCTGTTGTTACGCTCCGTAGTTAAAATTTTAGTCAGTGAGACACATGTTCAGGTTGGGACAAACGTAGATTATGCTCACGAAATGTTGCAGCAATTTGTGAACAATTTCGCGCTCATCTACGGTAAGGAACAAGTGTCTCAAAATGTGCACAATTTATTGCGCGTTTGCTCTGACGTTAAAAACTATGGAGCACTATACAAATTAAGCGCTTTCCGCTTCGAAAACTACATGTACACAATGAAAGAAATGATACGAAAAGGAGATTGGCCGCTGGAACTGATAGCTCGTAGATATGCTGAAGTAGAAAGTGCTGAAAATCAAATAGAAGAATGATTAAGAAAGTCGCACTTCACCAACGAAGCGACTTTGCAGCGACCACACAGTGACGGACCCTTAAGCGATGATCTACAGTACGTGATTCACCAATATAAAATATATAAAAATGAATCATTCTCCATCAACTGCAACAATTCAAACGACAGTTGGCTACTTCTGAACAGTGGGCGCTTTGTGGCAATCAGCAATGCTATACAAATGCGGAACTAGAAAATTCGCTTCGTTGGCAAAGAACTGTTGCCCAGTGAAAACTTCTACGACAATCCTCAGTCTAGCTTATTGAATATCCACATAGCAAAAAGTGCAAATTCGACACATTATTCGTGGTCCAAGGAAGAAATAAAAAGTAAGGTATGGGAAATACCATGCCAAAAGGGATTTAGGTATGATATTTCAACTTCCGTCTTTCTTTTCTCTTGAATATTTTAATAACTTAAAACAATTAAGATATTCAATTATTGGTTTAAGATATATTTTTTTCAGTTCAAAATTTGAACATTTTATTGTGAATTCATCTGTTTCATTTGAAACTTTAACTTTTTGATTGAAAATTCATGTATTGTGTTAACAATTCTTCTTTATAGAAATTTATTCTTCGTCTTGTAAAGTGGATTATTTGACTTAAAGTTGATCTACTTTGTAAAATATTTAATCTTTCTTTTTTTAATACAGATTACTAATTGTTGTTGAAAATGCAACTATTTAATTTTAAATTAACTTTCAGCCCTGATAGGATTTATGTTTGATAGGAAATTAATCTATCTGGTTACATATTAAACTTTTTGGAAAAAAATCATATTTTTGGGTTGAAAAATTTAATTTTTTGTAGATAATTCGTCTCCGGGTTTAAAACCGAAAAATATTGTCAAATATTCATCTATGTTGATGAAAATTCATGTATTTTGTTGAAAGTTCGTCTTGTCAAACTGTTTTCTTGATAATTAGTTTTCCTGGATTCAAAATTAAATAATTTTTTTAAAAATGTATGTACTTTGTTTCAAATTTATCTCTTGGTAGGACATTATAATTTTCTTGGCCGAAAATTCATCTTGTTGGTAGAAAATTTGACAAATTTACAAAAAATTGATTTCTTTTGTGAAAAGTTATTATTATTTTTAAATCTAAACTTATACCATTTAATGATTGATTAAAGCTATCCTGAATATTGGATAAGTTTCAAATTAATCTTTTTTGAGAGAAGATTAATTTTTTTAATCAAAAATTCATTTTTGTTTTTTGAAAATTCAATCATTAGTGTTGAAAATTTATTTTTGATCTGAAACTGTAACTATTACATGTGTGACATTTGGTACAAAATTCATTTATTTTGTTGAGAAGTCGTCTCTTTGGGTAGAAAAGTAATGTTGCTTGTCGAAAATTAAATTTTTTGCTTGAAAGTTCAACTGTTTGATAGAAAATTAATATTCTTTGTTAAAAAGTCGTATTTTTGGCTAGGGGATTATTCTTCTTATTGAAAGGTCAACTTTTTAGTTGAAAATTCAAATATCTTGTTCAAAATTCATCTTTCTAGATTTTCATTTAAAATTCCACTTTTTTCCTAAAACACTGAAAAGTAAATACCATTATATATGCGGTAAAAATGTCATCTTCCTTGGTCGAAGTTGAAATTTTTTTAATGAAAATTCGACTGCCTAATAAAAAATGTGTCTTTTTGTCTTAAAAATTCAAATATTCGATTGAATTTAAATCTTTTTTGTTTTCAAATTTGGTGATTTAATTTAAAACGAACCTCTTATGCTGAAAATTACACTATTTGGTTAGAAATTCAATTACTTTTGAAAAAATCATTTTTTTTGTTTGAAAATTGAACTATTTTGTTAACTGGAAACATTTTCATATGTGGCAAGAAAGTGGCTTCATGCTGTCCGGCCTTCAAAAAAAGTATTCTGGCAGCATCGGGCCCCGCCAGACCTCCACTGCACCACTAGGTATAATTATAAACTTTTTCCTATACAAAACAATTGTCTGTTTTTCTTCAGAGTGCAGCATTAAAGCAATTAGGACAATATTACACACTCAGCATAACCATAAAGAAT
>JAAAKG020145976.1:0-10770 GCA_010014905.2 Druon quercuslanigerum
CCTTTTCAAGTCCGTCCCTAATGGGAAGGAACATGTTTTTCTTCGTATTGCAAAAGTTTTGCATTTCCTGTAAGGTATCGCTCAACTCTTTAACTGCTCTTTCAATTTTACAACGAGTCTCATGCTCTTGATTTAGATCCATGAAAGCTTCCTTCATTCTATTTACATCAGTCACCTCCGTCAACCCTTCCACTTCATCATAAATACTGCGCTCCAATGTCCCTTTAAAAAATTCCATAATTGTTTCAAAATTTTCCATATTATTCCCACGAGAAGCTAGGGAAGTAAAAGGTCCACCCCCGCAGAGCCACGCCTGCGGGGGTAATGTCTAATTACTCTAGGAGGCGACCTGGTATCCTAGAGACACCGTTTGCGAAACCAATCCCTGGCGCCACTCAGTCCTCGGCACGGTTGTTTACACCTTGACTTGGGGTTCTAAGTGTGTTTGGTCCGCTGGGCCTATTTTATTGCAGCCCTATCCTCTGTTTCCAGCGAGCATTCCCCTATCCGCCACCCGGGGACGCGCCAAGTAGGGGTATCACCTCCCCTCCACCACAGACAACTGTGGTGGTACTTGGAGGTGTAGAATTTGAATATGTATATTACTTGTGTCTAGAGTTTGTGTTTCTAAGTTTTTTAGATTTTTGGGGGGGAGGGGCTTATAGAAGTATAGACGAAGAACGATGGATGGAGGAAGGAGGAGGGAGAGAAAGGATACGTAAATGTAGAATTTAAACATCTATATTTTTCAGAACTAGGATTTAAAGATCTGTGTAGTGTTTTTGTGTGTAGATTTTGTACAAGTAGAATTTTTAGATGAACAGTTTCAGGAATAGAAAAGGGTAGATCGAAGAGAGTTGGAAAGATGTGCGAAAAGAGCGGGAGTAAAAATTTGTGGGTCAAGTGGGTTTATGGATATGTGGTTATGTGGTTTGTCTACTTTTTTCGCGATGGACGGAAAATCCGGAAGTCTTGGAGATAAATCCTGAACGAATTCGAATTGAACGGACAAAGATACAAATAGGAAACATAGGTTTGTTCTGGTCATTTTTTTTGGTTTGATTCCTGTTGAATTAATTATTTTAGGAAAACTTAAATTTTGTGGTCAAGTAGTATCTACAATAACATTAACTAAATTACCGTTCATCCGCTCCAGTGACGGAACGCGGCCAGATAGTGACCCCTCGCGACATGCCAGTCAGATGCCCCTTGCAACCTATCGGAAAACTTAAGAAACTGCAGCGTTTTAGGAAAGCTTACATTTTTCTATGAGTATTACCTACAATATGATTTATGAAAATGCTGGCCAACCCGCAAAGTGTCAAAATATGACACATCTGTGCCCCCTTGCACACCGACGAACCCATGACGGAACACTGTGCGGGATGAACGGTCATTTCGTAAACGTTCTTCTAGGTATTACTTACACATAAAAATTTGAACATTCCAAAGTGCTTAAATTTCTTAAGTTTGAGCTTTCAAATACGATTAATTTTCTTTAGTTTTTTACATGTTTACGGAGTTTTGGGGCCCAGGTGTTCTAGCACCTAGCAGACTGACTGGGCAATGTTGATGTACAGTCTATCTCTAAGATCGCTCGCGCCTAGACACTTGCCTTCCTCGCTTCACCTCGTCTCGCCTCGCACGCATTTCCGCACTTTCTCGATTTGCCTCGCATTATTAAACTCTGCCTCCGCAGCCAATACCTAATACTTATCTACTATTTACAATATTTACATTTTCCTGATACCTATTTCCTCTCCTATTTACAGTCTTTTCTTCTCCATTCCTCTCCCCCCTTCCTTCTCTTCTTTCACAATATTCACCCATGCTGCTACCCTTTTGTCTCCCCTTTCCTGCACCAATACTTCCATGCTTAACCCGCTATTTTCCATCTTCTCACACTCATTTAACCAATGTTTCTCTCTTGCATCCCCCTTCATACATAATTCACACATCCTCTCCTTCCTAGGTCCAACGGGTACCTACATTTCGTCCTCGCTATAAGCTCCTGACTTCCTTTCTCTCCTTTCTCACAAAAATTTTATGCTCTCTGCCTCGTCATAATCCACGCATATCATGATGAACCTGGAGTCTTCTATTCTTTCCTCCCCTACTGCCTTCTCTCGCTTCATGTCATTTTTCTTAACCATCTCATATACATTCCTTCCTCGTGCACCCGCTATTCTATTCTCCTTCTACAACATACACTTCCTACGTAGCTTACTTCCACCCTGCGGCAAAAATTTTTTCTCTTATTGACATGCTCGTCTCAACGTCAGAATCCGTAAACTCTTTCTTCCCGTCAACCTCGTGACAATATAATTAGGCGCATTCCTTGCTAGCTTTAGTGCCCACTTTACATATCTCTCCTGTATCCTAGTTACCTCCTCACTTTCACAACGAGACACCTACAAGAAACTCTAACAATTTTATTTTTCTTCCAAAATCTCTCCCCCATACCTCCGACACGGGAATCCCAGGTAAAAAAAAACTCGTTCACCTCCTGCCACATCCACTCACATCCCTTATACATTTCTTCTCCTTTCCTGAACACCATGCCCTTAGACTTTTTTCATTTAACTCTAACCTTCTGTTATCCAGGTATTTTCGAAAAAAATTCCTTATCTCCTTTAAGGCCTCCTCGCTGCTTGTTAGCACCTTTAAGATCCACAAAAACGTGTACAATTTCGAACCCTTCTTCGCTAACTTTCTATCTACCACGTGCTGTAAGACATAAATATTGCCGATAGTGCTCCTTCCCTCCCTAAAGCCTCGAGATCCTTTCACAGTCTAGCCGCCAACACCATCGCGAATACCTCGTTAGTCGAATTCATTAGTATAATCCCTCTGTAATTTTCCTGACTATCCCAATCCCCTTCTTTATTCAGTGGCACTATCAGCCCCTTCCTCCACGCTCTGCGAAAGCCCCCCGCCTCCATATTTTCTTTACTCCCCTCGTCAGCCTCTCCCTTACCTCCTGTGCGCTAAATAGCCATGTTTCGTTCTCTATCCCATCCAGCCCTTTTGCCGTAGATCTTCTCAGCTTCCATATCTGCTTTTCTATCTCATTAACATTCAGCACCTCTCTATCTACCTCCCTCGCTCTTCTAATCCCCTTACTCTTCCGTGAATCTGAGCCCTAAAATGTTTCTTCAAAAAATTTCCTTCATTCCACACTCCACATGTTCCCTTCTATCTTAGGACTTAATTCCTCTTCCAGCTATTTTTCCCCTTTTCCTGCTCTT
This sequence comes from Druon quercuslanigerum, assembly GCA_010014905.2. NCBI lineage: Eukaryota > Metazoa > Arthropoda > Insecta > Hymenoptera > Cynipidae > Druon > Druon quercuslanigerum. The sequence continues at coordinate 3,249 of JAAAKG020145976.1, forward strand.
TGTTCTTACACATCAACCTAACCTCCTTCCTTATATATACTTACTCCTCCCTTCTCGCAGTTCCTTCCTTCCACTTCTTGTAATTTCTTTTCACCTTCCGCTCCCGGACTAGTAAAATTTATGTCTTGCTTAAGGCAATTTAAATATAAACAGAACATAAAAAAGGATCACAAGAAAATTTAAAAATAAATTTTGATTGAATTTTCCGCTTGAAAGCATATCTAAAAAAATTTAGGGGAGACCATTCACTAAAAACAGAGAAAAATTTCAGTTCCAATTTATTGCTGTAATTCTTCAGAAATTTAAATCACAGTTTCCGATTTGAGTTATCATGTATATGATATTTTAAAAAATGTAGTTAAATTGTACGTATAAAGCGTACGGAAACAAGTGCGATGGGCGAGAGCGTACCCGCGCACTGTCGCACAGTGGAAGAAAAAGCACATTTTTTGGACAAAAATCTACTGACAGTGCAATTCTTAACGGATTTTGATTTTTCTTTGTTAGAATTGACTGTAAGCCTTACAGGTAAAACATTTAACTGTACAATTTTTATTTTGACTTAACGAAAAGTTTTATTTAACAACAAGCTTACAAATTTTTGTTGCTAAATTTTCCCATGATACCATTTCTTCGAATTTGAAATTCAATAAAAAGGGTCATAAATCAATGTAAAAACCAACTAAAAATAATTTACTAGTGGGTTAGAGTGACAACAAATTTTTTAATAATTTTCTAAACAAGTTAATTAACAAAAGTCATTTTTTTGTGATTCGTAATATTTAGCTAATTTTGACCCATAGCTTTTGAATGATGCACTTTAGATAATAATTTGCACTTAAAATAAGTTAATAACTGCCTATTAATGAAAAAAATTGTGAAAATGCGCATTTGTTTATAGATATTGTTTCAATAATTAATATTTTTTGGTCACTATAAAAAATATGCAGGCAAAGAGTCTTAGGAAAAACATTTTAAGTTGATTCCGCTAAAAAATTAAGCATTTTCATAAAAAATGGTCAAAATGTTGATTTATTAATAAATATTGTTAAAATAATTCCGGAAAACATCAAGCCTTTTCATTATAAACTTATAAAAATGTGCATTTGTTTATAAAAACTGTTTACCTAATTAACATTTTTTGGTCAATATGAAAAACATGATAGCAAGGAGTCTTAGGAAAAACATTTCAAATTGATTCCGAAAAAAAATCAAGCCTTTTTATTAAAAACTTCTGAAAATGCGCATTTGTTTATAAAAAAACACTTCTTATCTTATTGTAATTGCGCATCATTATCTGAGATACTTTATACAAAATCTATGGGTCAAAATTAGCTAATCATTGCAAATCACGAAAAAACGACTTTTGTTATATAATTCGTTCAGAAAATTATTTTAAAAACATTTGTTACCCTAACTCACTAATAAATTATTTGCAGTTACTTTTTACATTGATTTTTGACCTTTTTTAATGAATTTTAAAGTCTTAGAAGAAATGTTATCATGGAAAAGTTAAGCAACAAAAAGTTGTAAGTTTGTTGTTAAATAACCAATTTCCGTCAAGTCGAAATAAAAATGGCACAAGTAAATGTTAATTTCACTTTCAGTCAATTTTGTCCAAAAAATGTGCTTCCCTTCTTCCACTGTGCTTCTGTGCGCTCAAACCTAGCCGGAAGCGTCGCACGCGTAGCGTGCTTAGTTTTTTCTTTATTTTCTCTGAATCATGTTGCCAGTGATGTTTATATATTTCTTTGTTAAATTAACAAAAAGCGCCAAATGATTACTTTTTATCACTAAGCTTCACTGGTATCGTCACTTAAGGAAGTAACCTCGGTAATTAAATTTGTTCCGTCGGACCAATTTTATGCTTTAAAAATACGAAGTTCAATAATTTTCGAAGGATATTTGAAAAAATCTGCGTGAAACCATAAAAATTATATTAAGTACCAAGGTGCTTACTAGAAGTAGAAATTCTTCAAATCTCCAAATTTATGCTTTTATTACCGTAAACTGCCTAAAATGTCTGAAGGCACGAGCCGATTATATGATGATCCTTCTGGTAATCTGACGGTACGTTCTAGGTGCTACCCTTTTTTTATTTCTTTCTACATCTTGTTATTACTTACATCTGGCAACCATGGCCAAGGGCCTCTTGAACCATGGATCTCAACTTCGGAGTTTTTCCTTCAGAATCGTCAATTTTCGCCAACGATCGGAAATGTATCTGTTGCTGCAAGACCCTCAGACCTGGTCATACCCAAAAATTGTCATCCAGTTTCTTTCAAACAGCTAACCTATGCACCTCGCTGCATAGGCATATACAACCATTAAAACCGTCTTCAATTTACTATTAACGTTCAATATCACAATTTACAGTCCACTTTTTTGATTAATTACTCATGTATCTTATTCCTAAAATATATGTATTAAACACAATTGTCGTCAGTGTTTTTATTCATTGAAATTGTGCGAGTGACTTCCTATCCGCAATAATTACTCGTGAGCAGAAACAAAATTATAAAGGAGAGTCGTTTGGTATTTGGATGACAGCTGTAGTAAAATGCACTGGAGCTCTGGTTAATATTTTGGATACCTGTCAGAGCTTTATAGTCGATAAATCAACGGTTGAAAATAACATAGGATCTTATGAGAATAAGTACTTTTTTTAGTATGTAAGAAAATTGAAAAATTAAAAAATTGTGAAATAATTCTGCCATATATAGAATGTTATTTGACATCCGTATCTGCTTCGAAAAGTATCACTCAGAGCCTATAAAAATAAGAAAATAATTATTTATTCCGTAAATATATGAACTGAAAATATTACAACTTTTTTGCTGGATTACGACACAGTTGAATAAATCCAAGAGGTACTGAGTGTAGGAAGGTTATTCAAAAAAGATAAAAGAGAAAGTAACGAATTTACATTTGTTCGCAATATGCGATAACTCTTGGTTAAATTTTAATTTTTTCCGTCCTAAGTTAGTTTTTAAGCACGAACTTCAAACTTCAAAACACAACATAATAAGTGGCAGCCCTGCAAAATGAACCACAAGAATGATTAGTAAAGACAATGTCGTCGGACGTGGAGCATTAGAGACACTGTATGCTTTTTGTATTCCAACTGAAAAATACACGTTTTACGTCTCACGTCACTTTCTCCGAAGGCTGATAAAATAAGTTCCGTCAGCTCAGCTGCGTTTTATTCAAGGGGAATGCAAAGAAAATGCAGGGTCTCAAATGTTCCTTGTCGGACGCCATGTTATTGACTAACGAATTTTTAGGTAAAGTCCGTAGGGCCTCCACCTATTATATTGTGCTTTAAAGCTTAAGGTTCGCTCTTTATATCTACCTTAGTGCGAAAAACAAATCCAGTTAGGCCATGAGTTACCAGACATTAAAGTAAAGGTACCGAATTGATTTGTAGAGCTATTAATAATGTAAATGTACGACGTTGGCCGGTGCCCAAACTCTGAACACAAAAGTAATTTTTGCTTTTCTTAAGCTCCTCACATCTGAAATTGCACTTCGTCAACCCTTTTTACACTATTTAGCTTCATAGTGTCGGTGAAAAAAATAAAAAGAATAAAAATAATGTTTATAATCAATGAAAAATGAAGCCAAGTTTCGAGCATTTGCCAAATGGCGAAGTGTCATAATGCACTTGAAAGATTTGTTAAAGCCAACGTAATACTTTTCAAGGTTATAAGTTATCATTATCATAAACGTTTGTCTACAATTTTTATATTGAGATTATCTGTAGAATATTTGTAAGCCATGGGGCAACACACATTTGTCTTACATTTGATGTATGCTAAGACGTATCGAAAAAAGTTGTTTGCGCAAAGTTCTAATAAAAATTCAAACTTTTTTTTTAAGTCAAAAATACTATCCTAAATTTTCACCAAAAAAATCTTCTATCTTTGTATCATAGATATAGCTCAAATCTCAAACAAAAAAGTAGTTTTTCAAATTTGAAGAGAAACAAATTTTTTTTAGATATAATTTATCAATACAAATGGTTCCAAGCAAACCGAATTATATCTGTATAGCGATAATTCCATTAAAATATAGTTTACCCTCCCTATATGACTTTGAAGTTTCAAAAAATCGAAAAAAAAGTCTACTTTTTCTCTATTTTCTTAGACTGATGGTAACTTTGCTGACCATTTGAGCTCATAATTTGTGATATAGATAAATGGGAATGTATAATATATGTTAAAAACAATAATTTAATCATAAATATTTATTATAATTTTTATAACAAACAATTTTTATTGAATTTGAATTAAAGAAAATATTCAAAAGTGATACATTGCTCTTTATATGAAAATAACATTAATTTTTGAAATATAAATGACCAGAAATAGAGTAGTTCAAACCAAGTGTGTTCGTACCTAGATAGCAAAAAAAATATTTAAATTAATTAAATCGTATTCATTAATTTATTAATTAGCGATTAATTAATTATTAATTAATATTAATAATTCATTATAATTAATAATTAATTTTATTGATTAATTTTTTGCTATCAAATTGCAATATTTGAACCGTATACATTCAGACGGTTTAACACTACTTTAGAAGGTAAAGTTTTTATGAACAATAATGTAGTGAACATATAAAATTGTTCTACGATTATGTTTCCTCTTATTCTACCCCTCCCCAGTTTAAAAAATCATTTCTGTAATAAGTAAATAAGTTGTTGAAAGTTAAAAATATTACTGTCCAAAATAATTGCCATTTAAATTATGACACTGGACCAGCAAACTTCAACATTGGCCAGAGTTTGGGACCGTGCATTATATTTTTTACGATCATTTTCTAGAAAACTGTTCCTGCAATCGATATAGAAGCATTCTTTTGTAATTTCTAATAACCGAATATGGCTTTCTCGAGACATTATTATTTCACGATTCTAAGTGTCCTATGATCGGTATCAGCTTCATGTAATTATTTTTTTAATATTTACATGTTACTTAAGGTATCAGTGTGGACAAAATGAGATTCAGAAGCATTGATTCGTTTGAGCTCATTGTGACAAGCGGACAGCAGAAGTCAATAAAGACCTGCTAGGTACCAATTATCAAGGATAATAATAGGATGCAGTGCAATAAAAGAAAATAGCTTCTGCAGGAGTAACTTCGTTCTAGAAACAGTTGAATAAATTGATGGTCGTTACAAAACATCGATTATACCAAGAGCTCATTTTCCTTTCCTAATGTCCTGTATATTCAGCCTCGTTTTGCTTGATTTAGATGTTCGAATTACTCACGATTAAGTATGCTTGACGGTTTTACTGCTCATTAGGAGGCTTAGTATTGCACGCAAGAAAATGGGGCATGGGCTCAGAATGACATAATCACCATTGCATAGCCGAATCGCTTTTCATACAGTTTCTTGTGCTTCAATCTAAGAGAAAGTACAAAATGGTTGAATATTTATTCTTTGTTTATCATACAAACATACATATCTAACACGGTCTCAATTACTTGTTTTTATACACAACTTTTTTTTTATTATACGCACTAAATTTTGAGGACATCGAAGTAGTATTATGTTGTAGTATTATTATTGTTCAAAGGAATTTATGGACCATTCCCTGATCTTGTATATTTAATTTTTCCGCTCGCGCGCAGTACGCTTCGCTCGCACTTTTGAATGCAACTATGGCGCGCGACTGTTAGCTCTTGCGCTTCGTGCACGATAATGTATTTACCTCGCGCTACACGCTTGATCTTTTTACTTTACCTCACATTTGTGCACAGACCTTTTGAAATTAAAGGTTAAACACCGATCACTGTGATTTGGTGATCGTGAATTTTCTTTTTTAAAGCTCCTTCGGCTTTAACGAATACATTCTCATTACGTATTTCGTGCTTCGCACTCGATTTTTTACAATTCATAGTATTCATTGATATTGAACCATGCGTGCTTTTATTTTATTTGTAACTAAAGAAAGTGCGCATCGCATAAAAAACATTATGTTAATTAACGATTTTTTGCAATTTTTGTCTTTTTCCAAAACTTAATTTCTTTATTTTCCAGATATTTTTACTATTTAAACAAAAAATATACGTCCTTTCAAAAAATAATATATAACAAATTTATAGATATTTTTTGAGTGAACAAATTTTGTTTATTAATTTTGTCGAACTTTGTTTTGTTTTTTTCCAAAAACTTAATTATGTAAATGTTAATGTTTTTTTACAATTAAAACAAAAACACCATACACCAGAGCGCCAATATAAGAGCAGTTGTGACTAAATCAGTCTCTGGAAACGTAAACAGACTATAGTAAACTAGTGGCGACGCATTGTTAAGAGTTCCTGTGCGCTGAGAAACTGCGTGGGACAGCACTTCTAGGGATGACTATATTAATCGTTCTCATATTGACGCTCTTGTGTAGATCTTTTTTGGGTGCAATGATTTGTTCTTTTCACCTTTTCGCGTATCTTGTATAGTTTGACTGCAAAATACCATTTTTTACTTTTCGTTGGTCTTTTCATCTATAAAAGTTTGAATTTCCAATTTTTCATAAGAATTAAAAAAATTGTTATGCTATGAATAAGTTTTTCAACTTTTCCAATACTATGTATATCTGTACATAGAATTTATTGATCATGAAAAACATAATCTCAGAAATTTCTATAATGTTCTAACTTTTTAGTTTTCATCCAAAGTAGCTGGCTAACGAACTCGTCCTTTATTTTCACACCCTTATAAATTGTGTTAAAGCACAATTCAAGTCCAGCAGTCCTTAAAAATTTATCCGGTATACAGACGACAGCAAAAATAAAAAAGATAATAGATAGACACCGATGGAAAATATAACATTACATGGCTAGTGGCGAATGGCGGAGATTACTGACGAGTGTGGAGTTGCTGGCCCGAGCTACAAGACATTTATACTATTTTTCATAAAAAGCGCATCGAAAATTCGGCTTCGATGCCTTGTGAGTGATAGCGCAATAAAAAAAAACGTAGAAGGGGTCGCTTTTACACACTTCGAGGTTATGTTATGTGTGTATTGGTTCATGGTTGGCATTATTGATCCGCGCGCGCGCGTATCTCACGTCCCAATGTTGCCAACGCAAAAGCACCCTTAACAGTATGAGAGTGAGAGAGAGAGCGAATATACATTCTCTCTCTTTCACTCTTTCAAAGCAATATATATATATATAGGCAATTTAGTGGTGCGACAGTACAGTCGCCACTCCAGCATCGCTCAAGAGGCGGCGAAAGTCGAATTTTCGTTGCGCGTATTATGAAAAAACAAAATATTATGAAAAGTTCAAGTCTTTTTAAAAGATGCTTAAGACTTTTAGAAGTTGGAAAGTAATCAAGAAATATTTGTTATATTTTCAAAAATGTTTCCTAGTTTTCAAATATTTATAATGTATTTAAAACGTCTTATATTCCTAAAAATATTTTCTACTGACTCGAATTGAACCGCCGCATCGTAGAACGGGATATAAAATATTTTTCGAGGAGTGTGAGGGCCCCTGGTCGCTTTTTGGAA
>JAAAKG020145977.1:0-10770 GCA_010014905.2 Druon quercuslanigerum
CCCGACTAGCCCCCGACTTAAAGTGGGGTCAACTGGTCGGGTACCCGACTAGCCCCCCATTTGCATTTCTACACGGGGTGCGGAAACCCCAGACAATAAGACCAATTTCATAGGTGAAACTTCATATTTTTAATAACTTATAAAAAAATGTGTTTTTTTACCATAAGTGTATTTGGATATTATTTTTTATTTATAAAAAACTATTCAATTAGGTAATAAAATCGATAATTTTTTGTGTATCGATTTTATTATGTCATTTAGCAGCTTTTCAAAAATAAAAAATATTATCAAGTACACTTGCAGTGAAGTTTTTTTTACTATTACAGAAACAAAGTTTCTTTCCATGCATTTGGTATTATTGCTTGGCCCTCAGCGTGCAGACATCTTAACAGCTGGTGTCACAACTTAGAATACCTAATTTGACTTCATGGTGCATTTATGCGTCTGCCCATAAGAGTAAAAGAGATAGAGAGCGGAAAATTGAACAGTAAGTACTCAACCAATGCAGTACCTCTTTCATCTTTTTGACAATCATTTATGTGTTCTTGATCCCAGTTTCTACGTACCGTTTGGTCTCTCCTATGTAAATTAAACGGCATTCGCAGAGAATGCTGTATATGACGTGTGTTTTAAGATTGAATGGAGTAATATCTTTGTTATTGGAAAAACAACTGTACAAATCTTTCTGGTGCGTAAATGCTACTTTGATGTAAAATGCTTTAAAAAAAATTATTTAAAAATCTGGAAAGTTCATTAGCAAAAAGTAAGATGATAACTTTATTTTTGTCGAAAGTTTTTGAGTTGTAAGCTTGAGACTGTATACTTATATTGTTGATCTTTTCTATTCGTCTATCAATTTATTTGTTTGTGAATTTAGTTCGATAATAATTATCTTTTAGAATTTCTTTAACTTTTAAAATATTCTCGTTTCTAAATTTTGGATCTGATAATTTAATAGTTCTATCCCAGGTGGAAATTTACCACTGGCTTGGTACCGCGCCAGTACCACACTAGGATTTCTGGTACTGGCGTGATACAGGCATGATACTGGATTAAAAACGGCGTGGTAGTGGCATTACTACCAAAGGTAACTCGGCTAGGAGTTGGCACTAGGTGCTGAGGTGGTACTGCAGTTAGTACTATGCCTGTACTGGAAGCCTGTACTGACGAGGTACTGGTATTGCTACCAAAGGTAACTCTGCTGGGAGCTGGCATTTGGTACTGGAACGGTACTGCCGTTGATACTATGTCTGTACTGAAAGTCTGTACTGATGCGGTACTGGCATTACTACCAAAGGTTACTAGGCTGGGAGTTGACCCTTAGTACTGGGACGGTACTGAAGTTATTACTGTGCCTGCAGTAAAAGTCGGTACTGACGCAGTACTGGCATTACTACCAACGGTATCTCGGCTGGAAGTAGGCACTTGGTAATGGGGCGGTGCTGAAGTTGGTACTATGCCTGCACAGACGCAAAACTGTAATTACTGCGAACATTACCTCGGCTGGGGGTTGTCGGCTGGTACAGGGTCGATACCATAAATGGTTCTATGCCTTCACCAAACGTATGTACAGCCGCGGTACTGGCATTACTGCTAACAGTAACTCGACTGCTAAAGAACCAATTCTGATTTCTTTATTGTTACTTTTAATCCATCGATGACAACGAAAACCGTTCGAAAAGTATAATTCTGAACACAAAAATTTGAGTTTGAGAAAATCGACATAACCTCCATTCCTTTCGTTGGAGTGCTTGGCATTCAATTAACAGTGTACTTTTATAAGCTTGGATACATTACAAAGGATTTTTCACTCACCCTTCTTCGGTGATTTGTCCAAGTTGTAATTAGAGCTTAATCCTTATGAAATTAAAAATATTGAACCCCAGCAAAAACATGTCACTCGATTGTAGATCTTTGACGCCGTTCAATTTGAAGATTCAAATGGAAACGTGACTCATGACATAGAGTGCATAGAGTCTCTACAGCTTCAAGGAACCCTCTTAAATCAGTAGTAACAAGGAGAACAATGAAAATATTTTTAGTTTTTGGTCTGTTCAGTAAATGTAGGTACAAAATTTGGATCTTTGCACTTGCAAATGAACCCAGTGAGTAATTTTGAGCGAGGTCGTACTAACTTTAGTTATGCCACTAATTATACTGGTTCAGAACCAAGCTCGCTGGAACTACAAAGTTGGCTGCTAACCAGCACATGAACTCAATGCTGGTTCAGCGCTGCGCCAGTACTGCAGCAGTACTGGTTCAGTACCAAGTCAGTACCGCGCTAACACTCGGCAGAACTCCCAAAGCGGTTGCTAACCAGCACATGGACTTAATACTGGTTTAGTACTGAGCTAGTAACGAGCCAACCGTCGGTAGAACTCCCAAGTCGGTTGCTGATCAGCACAAGGACTTAGTACTGTTAGAGTACTAAGCCAGTGACGAGCTAACCCTCGATAGAACTCCCGAGTCGGTTGCTAACTAGAACATGACTTCAATACTGGTTCAGTACTGAACCAGTATCGAGCCAACCATCGACAGACCTCCCAAGTTGGTTTCTAAGAAGTGCATAGACATAAAACTGGTTCAGGAGCAGGGCTGTACCGCGCCGATGCTCGGCAGAGCTCCCAGGTCGCTTGCTAACTAGAATATGAACTTAATATTGGTGTAGTACTGAGCCAGTACCGAGACAACCCTCGATGGAACTCCCAAGTCGGTTGCTAACCAGCACAAGGGCTTAGTACTGGTTAAGTACTAAGCCAGTAACAAGCCATCCATCGGCAGAACTCCGAAGTCGGTTGCTAGACAGCACATGGACTTAATACTGGTTCAGAACTAAACCAGTATACCGAGAAAAACGTTGGTAGAACTCCCAAGTTGGTTGCTAGCCAACACTTGGATGCAGTACTGGCGTTGTACCGCACGTGTAGGAAACAAGTATCATGCCGACGCTTGGCGTAGTATTAACATGCAGAACTGTCATTACTTCTCGATAACAACTGGCGCAGTACTATGTCATTTATATGGATGGCATAAATTCAACTTTTCCACCTGGGCTGTAAGACCATAAACTACAGATATTTTGTCTTTAATCGCAATATTAGAATTGAAATTTACATATCTACCTGAATTAGTGTCTTTACGGTACCACTTTGTATTAAGTTTGTTGTTTTTCTCTAAATGTTGGTCAATAGTATCTTCATGTACGCATGTGACAATATCGTTCACATACCTGAAGAAAAAAATAGTGTTACAAGATATAGACTTTTTAATACATCTTGTTCCAGTTTTTCAATATCTAGATCTGCAGTTGCACCAGATAACGGGCAGCCCATAGATGTACTAAACTTTTCCTTAAAAAATTCGTTTTGGAAATAAGTTTTAATTAATTAAATTAATTAATAATTATATAAATTAAATAATTTAATTTTATGTTTTTTAGAACGAATTCTTTAGTTATATTCGTAAATAGAGATTTAATATCAAGTGAAGATAATTTATAATTATTGGGTATGTTAAAAGTTTTCATTTTGGTAATTAAATCCCAACTGTTTTTTGATAAAAGTGTCACTTTTTCCAATGATTTGTTTAATGGGTAGACTAGCGTACTTAGATAATAGCAGCGATGGAGAACCAGAAAAAGAAGTGACACTGGTCTCGTTAGATTTTCTGGTTTACGAATCTTAGGAAATCCGTAAAATTTTAAAGCAACTGAACTGTAGCTTTTTAAACATCTAGCTATATCTTTTTTGATGTATTTTCTTTTTTGGAATCTACCGACCATCCAATTTAGTTTTTTTATATTATTATTTGGATCTTTTTTAAATTTAATGTAAGTATTCTGATCTGATAAGAAATCGTCTCTTCTAATAATGAACGAAGATGACACGAAGATTTTAAACAAACTAAAAAACACTTACACGGAAGACGCCATCAACGAATTAAAAACATGGATACAGATGCTCTTCATAAAATTGAAACCAGAATTATTTAAATATAGTAAACCACCAATTGATCCAGTCCGGGCCACTGTCAGGCAGCCTGGCCATGTCACGGCAATGATCCATGGTCGGACGCTGACCAGCGCAGCGTGGCAATGCTGACCGAATTCCGACCAGAAACCTTGGAGGCAGCCCGACTTGCGGCCGGGCTCTTCAGCCGTAGACTGTCCAGTCACCACCTTAAATTTTCACCCTTTTTCACTTTTTTTTTCACCCCTTTCTTTAAAAAACGAATACATGTTGTGTTAAAAGGATTTGTTCGAAATCCCATTTTTAATATAATAATAAGAGTTGTAATTTTAAATCAGATAGCTGACTCTCTGTACTGGTCTCTCTCTTCATCTGATTCTTTTTCTTAATTGCATACATGGAGAGAAATTTCAACAGATTAATTCACGGAACTGCTCCTCGATTTTGTCACGCTATTGCGCGAGAACTGAGATCTCGGAACCCTTGCTTTTAAAGCAACGGTCTCGAACTTTCAGGTATCCGGCCACGCCCCTTCGTTCTCAAGTCTCTAATTCTATACATCTGGAATCTAGATCAGGCATGTCCAGAGAAGGGAGTTCGACTCAAACACCACATGTTTGAGTGCAGAGAATCGGCATAACTACAAACAAGCAATTTGGGAGAAAATCGAAATTGACATCACTTTTCTACAGTATGATAATAATTTTCTGAATGATAACAATTCCCTAAGTTCGACAAAATTGTTAGCAAAATAAATTAGCGAGATTCAAATTGTAATCAACTTTCAGCCAAAATTTTATTTTTTTGATTTAAAGTTTAATATTTTCAGAACTTTACAAAATAAACCTATTTTCCATGAAAAAATTGAGTTCGGAGATTAATTTCCAACTTTCTTTAAACAAAATATTATGTACTTTCCTTGTTTGTAAGATTTATGTATTCTTTTACTGCTAATAAATGTATTATTTATATTCCAAATTACTTCATTTTTTTAAATTCAGTCGCTGTAAGGTACCTTCCGAGATACTGCGTATCTACAGCACTAGATACCTCCCTTCCATTTCAGAAACCGACTACCTCCGAATCTGAGTTGAAAAACTGGTGGAAAAACTCAAACATGCGGTGATTGAGTTAAACTTCCCTTTCTGGACAGGCCTGTTTTAAAGCCGTAATTCGTACCTCAGTAGGCGCTGGAGGCGTTTGTCTTTAAGACAAACGAGACTCTCTTTTATGGCTCAAAATACTACATGTGGGACTTGTGGCATAAAAGCAGGTTCTATATAATCTCACGCAAATATGGATGAATAAAAATAAGATTTGCTATTTACCAGTAAAAATAAAATAATATCTGTGGTTTAAATATCAGGGATATTCGCAATTATTTTATAGACATATTACTCGAATTATTTTTTCATTATGGTGCTAAACCTATCCAGAGAGTGGAGTACGACTCATCACATGTTTGAGTTCTTCCACCAGTTTCACTACTCAGCTTCGGCGTTGATCGGTTTCTGTAATGGAAGGGAGGTATTCAGATTATCCAGTTCTGCAGATACGAAGTGTCTCGAAAATGTCTCAGGGCGACTGAATTCAGAATAAAATTAAGTAATTTGGAATTTAAATGATTAATATATTAGCAGTAAAAGAATGCATAAGTCTTACAAATAAGAAAACTACATAATATTTTGTTTGAAGAAAGTTAAAAATAAGTTTTCAAAGCCAATAGTTTCATGAAATATAGGTTTATTCTGAAAAAATCTTAAAATTTTAAACCTTAAATCAAACATCATTTGTAAAAAGAGTTTTTCGGAATGTAATTTTTTCATATAATAATTACAATAAATTTTGTACCTAAAATATTGGTTAAAAGTTTGTTACAATTTGAAACTCGCTAATTAATTTTGCTAATAATTTTTTCGAACTTGTTAGCATTAACATTTCAGGAAATTATTATCATTTAATGGAAAAAGTATAGCTTATTTTTATATTGTGTTGGGCATTTTGAACAAATTAATGCTAATTGTGCTAATTTATTGAAAATGGATGAAAAAATGCATTGTTTTGTTTGTTGGAAAATCAATTTTTATCTATATACTTGACTATTCAATTTTTTTGACTCATTGGTGTATTCAAAAAAGTAATTTTCTTTTCTTGTAAAACGTTCATCATTTCAGTTGAAAATTCGTCTGATTTGTTAATAATGCAACTGTTTGGTTAATAATTAATCTATTTTAATGAAAGTTGAAGGTTTTTACGTGATATCTTGGGAATTTAAAGAGTTTCAAATGTTACAGAATGCGTCTTTTTTGTACGAAAATCTGTAATTTCCCTTTTAAAATTCAACTACTTGGTTCAAAATTGTGCTAATTTATTGAAAATTGATTTAAAAAATTGAAAAAAATTCAGCTATAAAATCTGCTTATTGTACTATTGTTCTAATTCAATAGCAAACAAAGTAATTTACGTAATACATATTAATTTCATAACCCGTTTTTGTGAGAGAAAATTGAGAGAAATTTTTAACTTTAACAAGTTTATTGCAGTAGACAAGTTTAAGGCCTTTTTTATTAAAACTATTTAATTCCCATATAATACGAAATAAAAAAGTCAAATTAATTCTCTACACTATATTACTGTATTGAAATATATTTCTATTCAATGTATGAACTTTTATAAATATTGAAGGGCAATGATTTCAACATTTTTTTAATATTGGCCTACCCTTTACAAAGAAATTGTCAAAATTATTTAAAAACAGGATCTTGTAATTGTAAAACCTATTTAAAGTTATGGGAAAATAATTATAACACTATTATACATTTCCTGTATTTATTATTATAAATTAAAATGTAATAATAGATTAACTATTCATATTTTGAAATTGTTGCAATATTGATAAAATCATATTCCTGTCGTAAAAAGATATAATTTTTCAAGCTCAGAATATCAGTAAACATTTTTCTTACGTCGAGTTGCATTTTACAGCGCCACGAACAACCACGAATCCTTTCCAGCAGCGAGTTGAGGCTTAGTGGTGGGGTGAAAGTCCCAAATCGCATTTTGCGCCGTTATGACAAGTTATGGCGAATCCCTGCACTCAAACATGTCGAACCGAAGCCCAGCTCGCACGCACGCTTTCAGTATTCGGGGAGCTGGCTACATAAAACTGTACTGATAAGTTACACGAAGTTCGAGTTCGGAAACCGCTAAATAAGAGTTGTTACATTATCAAATGGCAGCCTTGTTTCCACGTTGAAAAAATGTGCGTGAAAAACCGATAAGGTATACGGGTGAAACTTTTTACAGACATTTATAAAGATCTCAACTAAGAGCGGTGTAGCAGTGTCAGAAATGTAACCGGTCGAAAACCCCCTGCCAGAAGCGATTAAAAGTGTCAGAGAACTCATACGAAAAAACTGATTTGGTACAAACACGAAAATTTTTTTAAAAGCTTTTAAAGACCTCAACTAAGAGCGGTAAAGCAGTGCCAGAAATGTATCCGGTCGGAAAACCACCGCCAGAAGCGATTAAAAAAGTCGGAAAATTCATACAAAAAAACCGATGCGGTACAAGCGCGAAAATTTTTTATATGCTTTTAGGGAACTCAATTGAGATCAATATTAATAAATGCTTAATTATAATAATGCTTAAAATACAAACAAAATATAAAGTACATATTTCTGCTCGCACTCTTTCTCTCACAACTTCAACTAGTTTTCACTTAATCATTGCAGAAATGATACCATCAATCTGACATTATTTGAGTTCACTCATCATCATCCATCCTTCGGGTGTTTCATCAAGAAAAGAAAAACACATTAAGAAGCGAAAAAGCTTTAACAGCCGAAAAATTAAATTAAGAAAATAATTGTGTAGCACCACTTTCTGCGATTACGTTTATAATAACATCTTTAATAATCGCTGGCATTTGTTCACCTTCAAACCAACGAAACTCATAGTTTGCCGCATCCGTTTTTTTTTGTATGAGTTTTCCGACATTTTTAATCGCTTCTGACGGGGGTTTTCCGTCCGGATACATTTCTGGCACTGCTTTACCGCTCTTAGTTAAGGTGTTTAAAAGCTTTTAAAAAAACTTTCGCACGTGTACCACATCAGTTTTTTGGTATGAGTTTTCCGACACTTTTAATCGCTTCTGACAGGGGTTTTCCGGCCAGCTACATTTCTGGTACTGCTACACTGCTCTTAGTTGAGCTCTTTACCAATGTCTGTAAAAAGTTTCCCCGTGTACCTTTTCAGTTTTTCAGGCACATTTTTTCAACGTGGAAACTAGGCTGCCATTTTCATATCCGGCCTGATCAAAAAACCAGAAAAACCGTTTGGTGATGTAACAACTTTTATTTAGCGGTTTTCGAACTCAAACGTCGTGTGACTTATCGTTACAGTTTTATGTTGCCAGCTCTGGGACTATAACGCCCCAACCGATTTAGCCAACTGAACGCGTTAGGATGCCTTTGATAAAAATCATCACCGCTTGTCCAATACCTCAATAATAATAATTCAATAATTACCTTTTTTAAAATTTCTGTGTGGTTAAATATTTGAAACCATTTTCAAAGGGTTCAATATAAATTTGCTCTGTTTTTTAAAAGTATTCTACGTTATACTCTTTAAAAGAACTTGAGGCTACATATTTGAATTCGATTCTATGTTGTTTATTACTTAATCGAATACAATGTCAAACTTGTCGATTTCAATAACAATATCTTTTTACCCCTTTATTAAGAAGGCGTCCAAAATAAGTTCAGCATCAGAATTAATTCAGTTACACTAAAAAATACAAATATTTAGTTCTAGATTTAACCTAATATTCGACACAAAACAAGTTAATATTAAAAATAATATTACTGGTTTCATAACTGATTGTCAACAAATTCAAAATAAGCAGTCAATTATTTTTCATACATTTGGCTGTTCTTATTCTCCAACAAAAATGATAAATCAAGTGGTAGACATGTAAATATTATTATTTATCTAAGAAAATGTTTCAGAATCTCTCAATTGTTATGTTTTAGTAACAAAAATGACCAAACCATTCAAAAAGTGGTACTGTTTCTTGGAAAACAATTATTTTAGTTACGAAATCATGTTGCAAATAAATAAACCTTGAGCCTCTAATAAAAGTTCAATAACAAGCAGTAAATTTAAATTATTGTATTAAATAAATATATATTTTGATATATTTTTCAAATTTGTTATGTTATTTATAATATTTGTTGTTAGCGATAGAAAATAATTTATTCTTATAATTTATTGTGATTCTCGATCACTTACATGCCCTTTGAATATACGCAATTTTAATAATTGTTGATAAAAATGTTTATAATGACTAATTATTCGACAATATTTAATAATTTTCTATGTTGAATATTATTTTCGTGCAAATTTTCAGTAATTTCTGTTAAGAGAAAATATTTTTCTGTGATTGAGCATTTATTTTTAAATAAATAATCAATAACAATTAGGTTGAATCTTGAATAAAATATTTTTGTTAATTGAGTGTGCATGTAGTCATTAAGATGACCAATGAGTTAAATTAACCTAGGTAACGAATAATTTTTACTTTATTTTCATGAAGTTCGAATATTTTAGGCGTAAAAGATTCAAGGTAGGGTCAGCAATTGAAGATGAGGTTGAATAGCGTCAAAGTAGGATCTTGAGTTATAAAAATGTAGGCCCTAAAAATTCAAAGTAGTCTCAGAGAGATGTTATAGCGTCAAAGTAGGTTTTTCAATTGTAAGACTTTAGCCTCTAAAGGTTCAAAATAGGGCCTATAGATTGAAATGCAGCCAAAGTAGACTCTAATGCTTTATTCTATAGCCGGGACAACCTTGGTTATACCCCATGGTCGGGCAGGGCCGGCACGACCGACTGTGCAAACTGTGTTTCTGCACAGGGCAGCAAAATTTTAGGGGAGGCAGATTATCGCCCTGTCACACGTGAAATAGTTATTATATGATTTGAACAGCTTTTTGAACTGCTTAAAGGTAAATGATACATTTCTGTTAAAGAGAAAAATTAAATTTCAGCAAAGTTTAATATTTGATAAATTCCTGTACAAGTTTAAGTTTAATAGAATAATGCTTATTATTCGAATATTTTTCCAAATGACATTTCCAAGTATTTAGACTCGATGCCTCGCTCAATGTTAAAAGTGTTTATAAAACGTCCCCGGTCCGGCGGTGTTTATAAACACCTATTACTCACGCAGAATAAGTTCGTGACTTCGTGGTTCATTGCGACAGTAAAATAGTTCAGTTCCTTACAAACCGCGAAAGAGTTCGTATTCGTTACATCAGCATAATGTAAATTAGAATAAGTTCGGCATTATTCATTAAATATTATTTAACGGTGTGAAAAATCTTTTGATTATGTCTCAAGACAAAAGAAGAGCGGAAAAAGAGGCGAAATTGGAAAGAGAAAGTTGTTCTTTTGAAAAGTATTTAAAAACAAGTAATGTTACTTTTGATACTAGTGATAGAGTTAGTACTAATGAAAAAATTTCATCGCCATCAACTTCAACTTGTCAAGACAAATATTTTGAAAGCGGGTTCCATGATGGATCATTAGATAGCGACGCAGCTTTAATAGTAACAAAAGTCGAGATAACAGAGGAAGAGGAAACGGTTGCAATTTCGAATCTGGATTTGAATTCTACCAGTACGGAGATTTCTCGAGACCCTTTAAAGTGGCCACTTGAAATAAACGATGATATAAGGTTACTTCTAGTCAAAAAAGGACCTATACATATACGGGAAAAAGACAATGCGGAGGGAAAGTTTCC
>JAAAKG020145978.1:0-10770 GCA_010014905.2 Druon quercuslanigerum
TCCCCTTACCCCGTTCACCCGCTGACGGCGGCAGCGCGCGTACAACTGGTCTGCGAACTAAATATAATCATAATAGTGCGCGACCGTTTCATTCCCATTGCGTTGACCGCCGTGGCGGCCTGCCAATTGCTAAACCATTTTTAGATGTCCGTAATGTTAATTTACGTTTTCGGACTTAACAAAATAAATACATTTTTTATCCTTAGGAATTCTTAAAAAAAACTTACTGCAAAAAAAACACTGTTATTTCAAAATTTCAATATTTTCAAAACCAAAATCTTTTTAATATGGTCCAGATAAATCTCTACTGATTTTGAATACAAATAAAAGATTTTTATGTAAAGTCGATTTCTCACTAAATTCTAATAATTAGAGCTATTTTCAATAAAAATCCCTTGTAAAAATTGTCACATGAATTTAGTTTTATTAAAAACAAAAAAATCGCGGCGGAATGAACCTACGTTTTAACCTATATTTAAGTATAGGTCTAAACCTAGGGCAGACCTGACTTTTTCTCCCGGCCTCTTGGACAAAGTCCGAAGAAAATACCAGGTTTTTCGCGAAGTATGAAATGTAGATTCGACGGGAGCTTCAAGCGTTGTTGAGAAACAGTTGATCAGATATAACCGAACCATCGCAAAATACACTTAATTCTCTCGAAGGTCATGTGGCGCGTTAGTAGTTAACCTTCGCCACTTGCTACTCTAAATATTTTATACAATCTCCGAACAAATGTGTGTTTTCTGAAATAAATACCAATATTAGTGATTTAAAGGTCTAAATGATTTACTTTCTGAACCTCACTTCGTGAACTTGCATAGATAAACCAGAAACAGTTTTTGGTCCCTTTTCGAGCTAAATTCTTTCGTCGAGACTTTTATTTGGCGGAAGAAGTGAAATGTATGTGATAAACAAAACGTGGTTCTTAGTGCAGTGACATATGATAGTGCATTATGTGCAGTGAAGGAACAATTGGTTCATGGACATTGGAAGTTGATAGTTCATTCAGAAATGAGCAAGAATCATGCAGTGTATATTTGGAACCAACATTTGGTCCAGCCCTCAATAGAATTTTATTAATTTCTTGGAGTCAGCATCGCTTCCAACTACATTAAACCTTCTTTGAAGTCAATATTTCATCCAATATTTCTGGAGTTACCCTTACGAAAATATATGATAGGAAAAAACAGACAAGCGTGTTATCTTTTTTTTGTTGTCATTCTTCCCTTGTCAGTTTTTTCGCGACCATAGGGAAACGTTAGGAAAAACGACAAGTAAGACGACAGCCGAAAATGACCTGCTCTAATTGGCCATAATTTATAATAATATCGTGCACACGTCATGCACGTCACAAGTGTAATGTGGTAAAATTATAATAATAAATGGAGCCTCTTAAAAAAATAATAAAATTTTTTAAAAAACGAAGAAATATCCTTTTCGCGAAGGGTAAACCACTCTAAAATCATGATTTTTTTAAATCAAAAATCTGTAGACGCTTTTAAAATAAGCGCAGCTTTATTTTACTCAAAGCAGTGTAACTGTCGATAAAATATTTTTCTTATGTATAACATAAGCTTCTTATTGCATACAATGTAATCATTCACATACGAAGAAAATCCATCAAAATCGGAGGTTAAGAAAAAAAATCACAAGCTTAGTCACACGCAACGCGCCGCTAAACGAAATAACAATAGGATAAGCATCAAATGAGGAAAAATAGCATTCGATCGCTTAGTACATGTGGATTTCTCGGAGTCTTACTCTTCGTGACGAGTCGGCTAAACTCGGAACACGTCGGGCCAGTGCATTCATTGTGAGAGCGTGATCGAGAAATGAATGCTATTTCTATTGTCGTGCAACTTCCTTTGATTTGCTTTACATAGGTAAGTTTAATTTACGTTTGATAACGCATGAATGACAACTCGTCGGTACTTATTTTAGATTATTTTATTCTGCAATATTCATAGAATTGCTTACTGAGGTAAGTTTCATTTATGCTTGATAATGAATTGATATCAATTTTTCACTTCTTTTGTAAGGTTATGTTTGACAGGAAAAATGTTACAGGTTGGCCGGTGAGACAGACTTTTGCATAATAGAAGAATAGAAAAAAATTGGCAAAGTCGAGGAATGAACGAACCTATAAGTCTACTTTAAGGGACGGCTCTTAGATCATAAGGAAAAAACCACCCGCGAAGCTAGGACTAAGCGCTTCTAGCGCCGCTATAAGTGACGAGCTTATCGCTATAGCCCAGAAGAAAGGTA
Source organism: Druon quercuslanigerum (assembly GCA_010014905.2). Classification (NCBI taxonomy): domain Eukaryota; kingdom Metazoa; phylum Arthropoda; class Insecta; order Hymenoptera; family Cynipidae; genus Druon; species Druon quercuslanigerum. The sequence goes on from JAAAKG020145978.1 coordinate 2,266, forward strand.
GAGTAACTCCGGCGTTACGAATAATGATCACCTATTGCGTTGATGTTATTCTTACAGAGTCACAAGACAGATTCTTCATCTTAGTTACTTTAGCGTCACCGATATCAAAAAATCAGAGCACAACGTCCATATAACGCTAAATATTGTCTCGCTGATTTTGCTGATTTTAGAGTGGTTTACCCCTCGCCTTTTCGTAATGACCACAATTTTATTGAAGGTAAATATGAATATATTAAATATAAATAATATATTAAAAATGAAGATATTCGCCTTCTTTCTACGAGTAAATTTGTTCTCGAAATCAACTAAGAGTTTGTATTCAACAAACCTTTTCTACATGGCTTTTTAAATTTACAAGAACTATTAAATATTGTAACAATTTAAATTAAAAAATTAAGATTTTTATTCTACGGGTCAATTTGTTTTCAAATTCAAACAAGAATGGATATCCGATGAGGCTTTTCTATGTTGCTTTGTGAATTTACAAGAACTTATTATTTAAACAATTTCAATTAAACATTAAGAGTTTCGCCCTTTTTCTACAAGTCAATTTGTTTTCGAATTCAACAAAGAATGGCTATCCGATGTCTCTTTTCTATGGTGCTTTGCAAATTTGCAAAAACTACTAATTATTTAAAGAATTTCGATTAGGAATTAAGAGATTCCCCTTTTTTCTACGAGTAAATTTGGTTTCCTATTCAACCAAGAATGGCTATTCGATCTCTCTTTTCTATGGTGCTTTGCAAATTTACACGAACTAATAATTATTTAAACAATTTGGATTAAGAATTAGCAGTTTCGCCTTTTTTCGACGTGTCAATTTGTTTTCGAATTCAACTAAGAATGGCTATCCGACGACTATCTTCTATGGTGCTTTGCAAAGTTACAAGAACTATTAATAATTTAAACAATGTGGATTAAGAATTAGGAGTTTCTCCTTTTTCCTACGAGTCAATTTGTTTTCGAATTCAACTAAGAATGGCTTTACGCTGACTCTTTTCTATATTGCTTTGCAAATTTACCAGAACTATTCATTATTTAAACAATTTGGATTAAGAATGAGGAGTTTCTCCTTTTTCCTGCGAGTCAATTTGTTTTCCAGTTCACCGAAGAATGGCTATCCGATGTCTCTTTTCTATCGTGCTTTGCAAATTTACAAGAACTACTAATTATTCAAATAATTTCGATTAAGAATTAAGAGATTCGCCTTTTTTCTACTTGTCAATTTGGTTTCCAATTCAACTTAAAAGGTCTATCAGATGACACTTTTCTATGATGCGTTGCCAATTTACAAGAAGTAATAAATATTTACCCAACTTAAATTAAAAATTAAGAGTATGTCCTTTTTTCTACGAGTTAATCTGTTTTGGAATTCAACTAAGAATGGCTATCCGATGAGTGTCTTCTACGTTTCATCGTAAATTTAGACGAACTATTAATTATTTAAACAATTTCAATTAAGAATTTAGAGATTCGCCATTTTTCTAAGAGTCAAATTTTTTCTAATTCAACTAAAAATGTCTATCGGATGACTCTTTTCTATGGATCTTTGAAAATTTACACGAATTAATAAATAATTAAACCATTTGGATTAAGAATTAGGAGTTCCGCCTTTTTTCTACGAGTCAATTTGTTTTTGAATTTTACTAATAATGGCTATCTGATGACTCTTTTCTATGGAGCTTTTCAAAGCACTAATTAATAAATATTTAAACAACTTGGATTAAGAATTAAGAGATTCGCCATTTTTCTAAAAGTCAACTTGTTTTCTAAATCAACTGAAAATGTCTATCTGATGACTCTTTTCTATGGATCTTTGCAAATGTACACGAATTAATAAATATTAAAATCATTTGGATTAAGAATTAGGAGTTTCGCCTTTTTTCGACGAGTCAATTTGTTTTCGAATTCAACTAAAAATGGCTATCCAACGACTATTTTCTATGGTGCTTTGCAAAGTTACAAGAACTTATTATTATTTAATCAATTTCGATTAAAAATTAAGAGTTTCGCCCTTTTTCTACGAGTCAATTTGTTTTCGAATTCAACTAAAAATGGCTATCAGATAACTCCCTTAAATGCTGCTTTGCAAATCTAGAAGAGCGATTAACTATTTAAACAATTTCGATTAAACGTTAAGAGTTTTTCCTTTTTTCTACGAGTCAATTTGTTTTCGAATTCAACTAAAAATGGCTATCCGACAACTGTTTTCTATCGTCCTTTGCAAATTTACAAGAGCTATTAATATTATTAATAATTTCGATTAAAAATTGAGAGTGTCACCTTTTTTCTACGAGTAAATTTGTTCTCAAAATCACTAAGAGTGTGTATTCAACTACCCTTTTCTACATGGCTTTTTATTGTTAAATGAAGTATTAAATATTGAAACAATTTAAAAAAAAAAATTATTTTTATTCTACGGGACAATTTGTTTTCGAATTCAAACAAGAATGTCTATCAGATGACTCTTTTCTATGGAGCTTTGCAAATTTATACGAATTAATAAATGTTTGAACAATTTGGATTAAGAATTAGGAGTTTCGCCTTTTTTGTACCAGTCAATTAGTTTTCAAATTGGCTATCCGATAGCTAAGAATGGCTATCCGATGACTTTTCTCTATGTCGCTTTGTAAATTTTTAAGAATTATTAATTATTTTAAAAAATTCGATTAAGAATTAAGAGTTTCGCCTTTTTTCGACGAGTAAATTTTGTTTTGGAAGCAAACTAAAAGTGTCTATTCAACTACTCTCTTCTATTTGGTTTTGTAAATATATAAAAACTAATTAATATTTAAACAATTTAAATCAAATATTGAGAGTTGTTCTTTTTTCTACGCGTCATGTTGTTTTCGAATTCAACCAAGAATTGCTATCCGATGACCCTCTTCTGTGTTGCTTTGTAAATTTCCTAGAATTATTAATTATTTAAACAAATTCGATTAAGAATTACGAGTTTCGCCTTTTTTCTACGATTCAATTCCTTTTCGAATTCAACTAAGAGTGTCTATTCAACTACTCTTTTCTATTTAGCTTTGAAAATTTGCAAGAACTATCAAGTGTTCAAACAATTTCGTTTGAAAATTAAGAGTTTTGTTTTTTTCTACGAGTAAATTGTTAACGCAGTCAACTAGGAATGTCTATTGCATGCGTATTTTTTATGTTCCTTTGTAAATTTACAAGAACTAATTATTATTTAAACAATTTGAATTAAACAATTAGGAGTTTGTCTCTTTTTCTAAAAGACAATTTTTTTTCGAATTAAACTAAAAATGTTTATCCGATTTCTCTTTTCTATGTTGCTTCGTAAATTTACAAGAACTATTAATTATTTATAAAATATCGGTTAAAAATTAAGATTTCCCCCTTTTTTCTACGAATCAATTTGTTTTCGAAGTCAAGTAAGAGTGCCTATTCAACTACTCTAATCTGCTTGGTTTTGCAAATTTACAAGAACTATTGAGTGTTCAAACAATTTCGATTAAGAGTTTCGCATTTCTTCTACGAGTAAATTTTGTTTTGGAAGTTAATTACGAGTGGCTATCCGATGACCCTCTTCTTGGTGCTTTGCAAATTTACAAGCTCTATTAATTATATAAACAATTTCGATTAAAAATTAAGAGTGCCGCCTTTTCTCCACATGTAAATTTGTTTTCGAAGTCAACTAAGAGTGTCTATCCAATGCCTCTTTTCTATTTGGCTTTGTAAATTTACAAAAACTATTAAATATTTAAACTATTTATATTAAAAAATTAACAGTTTCGCCTTTTGTCCAAGAGTCAATTTGTTTTCGAATTCAACCAAGAATGTCTATCCGATGACTCTCTTCTATTTTCCTTTGTAAATTTACAAGAACTCTTGATTATTTAAGCAGTTTCGATTAAAAACTAAGAGTTGGGATTTTTTCGAAGAAAAGGCTCACTTTGTATACGGAATCAAGAAACAATGTATTGCCAGTCACTTTTTCCTACGATACTATGTAAAGTTACAATAATGATTTAATGTTTAAATAATTTTCATAGACAAATTTAGAAATTGACTATTTTTTGTATTTTGCACCATTGGAACATGATACAGAAATTTCTTTTTATAAGAAAATGTATGCACTATATATTTAATAAGAATTAAAAAAGAATAATAGCTTTATAGTGGTAAAAACTTTCATTGTCATTATTTTCAGTATTTTTTCTCAAAATTTTTCCAGTATTTTAATAATCTATTCAATTTAATATTTTACTTCATCAAGATTTTCTGCAGTACATTTTCTGTTGCAAAATATGTTCCCATATATTTTACTGTTATTAATCATTTATTTAGGGTTTAAAACCCTGCTGATACAGAGGTCTATACATATAAAACACGGGTCATCGTCGTTGCTAAAGAATCATTGGAGTCCTTTAGCATAAGTAAATATACCGCCCGAAGGTGGGCTTAAAATCAATGTATGAATTTTAGTATAATTTAATTACAATGCGCTAACATACGAGTTTATTTGGAGTACTCGCATTTATCTAGGCATCTGGCCAGATGAAAGGAAAACTGCACAATAATTTATTCTGCATCGTGAAAGGGTACCCATGCGCGCGGAGCGAGCGTATAATCTTCTAGTTTTGTTAAAAATTCGTCTTTTTTGGTAGTAAATGGATCTTCTTGATTAAGAAATTCTTTATCGTTGAATATATTCGTCTGTTTATTTGTAAATTCAACTATTCGGTTAAATGTTGAACTCTTGTTAAAAAAATTTTGGTTTTGTGAAGATTCGTCTTTTTAGCTTGAAAATATATAAAAATTTCAGTTACTTAAAAATAAAAGTATTTATTGGAAAAGTTAACTTCTTGGTAGAAAATTAACATTTTTTTGAATCTTATAATTTTAGCTTGAAAATTCAAATATTTAAAAAAAATCGCCTTTTCGGCTTCATATCCATTTAACAATTTTGTTCAAAAGTCTTTATTTTGTTGCAATTTCGTATTTTTTGTTTTGATGAAAATTAATCCCCTTTAAAAATTTTTAACTATTCCATTTTTGGTTAAAAATTTATCTTTTTCTTAGTATAGAAACATATCATCTTCTTGGTTGAATATTCGACTATTTGATTGAATGTGGGACTGTTTTGTTGAAAATTCATGTTTGGAGCTTCATCCGTTTAGTTGATAATAATTAATCTCCTTGAGTAAAAACGTATCTATCTTGTTTGAAAGCAAATAGTGCATAAATTTTTTGCAATAGCACATTAATTGCGAAGCAATCAGTTGTATTGGGAACAAGTATTCAAGACAAAAAGATAGAAAAATTATCAATGTCTATCATTGCAGAGTTTTCGGTTTAAAATTCTGGGAAAGGAATTGCTGAAGAAAAGGCTGTGAATTTAATACCCTGCAAGTGTAATCTTGAAAATTAAATAACTTGCAATTCTATGTTTTCCGATTCAAGAATACGCAGCATCTTTCTCTGAGTATTTTTCGTCGTAGAATTTGAGAAGAAAGGAGAAATTACGATAACTCTCAACAGAAATTGAATGGATTAACCGATTTTCTTCTGTCTTTTTTTAATAGTCTCGTCGTTACCTAAGTGGTTCATTCACAAAATACGTGATACGTTTAGGGGATAGGGAGTATACTAAAGTATCATTTTCTATTTTAAGACCAATGGAAAAAGTATCACGCAGAGGGAGGGGGTCAGAAGTTCCTGAAAAATGTATCACGTATTTTGTGAATGGCCCCTTGTGCACCTAATGCAGAATATTGAACATAAATTTCTTAATATTTTTATCATTTTTAATTTCTCTCCAACGGCTCTTTTCTATAACAATAGAAAGATTGAGTGAGGCATGAAAGGCACTCAATGTAAATCCTTGGCTCGATCCGGGGCTTACGATGTATACAATATCTTTGAAAAAAATAACACTCTCGGCCGTCTGTGGTTCCATTCAGAAACTAGCAGACCCCATATTCCGCTCACCATGGGTGCACTCATAGTGGCGGTTTGCTCCTTTCCAGACATTAAACTGCATCAAATTTTTCACCTAATTACAACAAAACAAGAATCAGACCATTTTCGAAAATTCCCTCTTTCAGGGATTGTATTTTCCAATTAAGATTATGTAATTAAAATATAAGATCAAAAAATTCATAATTGTGGGAGAATAGTTGTCATTTGTAAATGCAAGGACTAAATATGAAGCCTGAGGAAGCACCTTACGTAGTATGAGGAGTTCTTACAGTGATCATGGAACCTTCAGCGGCGTTTGCAGCATGATAGTCCGTTAGTCTCTTTAAGTTATTCGGCAGTAATCGGCTATCTGACTCCCGGAATCCTCAGTTTACAGCCCCTCGCCTCTTCCCACCACCAGCCACCTCAAAAACAAACGGCTATCAACTTCCTTGTATACAGAGCTGTCTTTATAATAGATAAGGATAACTCGAGAGGCTGTGCACTGATTATTCCGGGAGTCAGATAGCCAAAAAATGTTTGTAAGTCATCCAAGATACAAAATTTTGAAGTCTTCATATACGATTAAAGAATTTTAATTCTAAAAACAAACCTTTAGAAAGTTAAAAATATTGTAAATTGTATCCTTTTTTCACATATTTTGTCTTCCTATCAGCTTCATTTTGATATTAGTTGAAGATTTAAAAATCCAAAAGAATGAATGAAAGTACGGAAAGCGTGATTGATTGAGGTTAAAACTTGATGTAGAATAATAAACAATTTTACATTTAAACTTCGAATCTGTTTCGATCTATGCAAATTCTCGTGCAAATGGTAAATGCATATGCAAACCTAATCAGACTACAACTACTCGACTATTCGCGACTACTCAAAGAATGCTCAAAGATCGCTAGAGACTCGCACTTAATACTAGAAGGATTCCCATGCTCGATTAGAGGCAGTAGTCAGGAGAATTACTCAGAACACGTCCGAAATGGAAAAACTTATTTAGTTCATCTAGTCTATGTCATCAGACGACAAAAATGTCGTCAACGTAACGGAACCAAAATTTCAGTTTAAGTTTTAGTAAAAAAAAAAAACAAAAGAGAAAATGAGACACGGATGCACGTTGATGCAAATGGATTGCTAAAAGTAAAAACCTGACCCAAAATACGATATGTGACCGACCGTTCTGGGATCTAAGCGTAAAAAGAAAGAATCGACGTTGAAGAATAGAATCTGCCTGCGAATACGGCCGGGCGGGATCGATTTCAAAGAATCGATACTCGAACTCAACGAATCGAATCCTTCGAGGAATCAGACTCGATTGCGGGATCCCTATTAACTCTATGAAAAAGGCCTAATAGAAGAACACCATATAGAAACCGAATAGTCCTACTTCGTTTGAAAGTGGAATTTGTACTCCCTTTCTGTATGATTTCCTTTTCGGCTTGTAGAAACTTTTAAACTGGATGTGATTCGGATCTGAAGTGTTGTTTAGTAGGTACTCGCAATTTATTACCTACCCTAGCGGAAAAAACGAAAATGGTCCGAAAGACCGCGTCGGAAAGATTCGGAAAGATTTCGGAAATATTTGGGAAAGGGTGCGAAAAGAGGTTCCGTTCCGATCCTTTCCGAATTATATGGGAACTTTGTTTCCGTTTTCTTTACGGAACGTTTCTAATTTCTTTTCTAATTTCCACGAATATTTCCGAATAATTACCCACTTTACTGTTTCCAAATGTATTCAATTTCTTTCCGAATCAAATAAAAAAATATAGTTTTGTAATAATAATTTATTTTCATCGTCCAATCCTCTTAAATTGTATCGATCATATTGATTGCCTTTTTGACTTTCGTACAACACGTTGATTGTTGCTGCACATTATTACATCTAAATATTCCAAATTTCGAATATCCCATTTGCCAAAGTCTCATTTGTAATCACTAAAATAAGTCCTTGATAAAATTCCTTCATTGTACGGTAAAAATAATACACTATGAAACATACATTTTACTGAGCTTGACTGAATGATGAAAAGTCAAAAGACGTTTCGTACGTGATGTACGAGAGTCAAAAAGGCTTTCTGAGTAGGCTTTCTTTCGGTAATACATTTTAATATACATAATTGACTGACTGGAAAGGCATGAAGAAATGACTGACGCTCGAGAAACTTTAACTGTCAGTTTGGTAAACCGTAAGCTTCTGCGGATGAAAAAAAATTATTACAACCAGTAGCACGCACTTAGATACACATACACATTAGTCAGTCACATCCAATCAGAATACATTTTCATTTCAAATTCAGCTCACGATACCGATATGTACTTATATACATATACGAAACTACGCAAACGCACGCTTCACGCTTAGAGATAAAATTTGGAACTTTCTTATATACTGACTAGAGGGATTGATTCAGCACTTTTGAGAAACAGACCTCAGGGGCAAATAAATAATTTTGCAGTGCTGATAATAAAAATTACTTCACCTAAGAGCTCCGGGGTTCGATCCCTGAGCCGGTACCTCTGAAAATTTTTCTATGTACCTTTACCGAGGTTCTGGTGGTTCGGAAC
>JAAAKG020145979.1:0-10770 GCA_010014905.2 Druon quercuslanigerum
AATTATCAAAAAAAAACTCATAAATGTTTGTTGCATGAAAAAAAAAATTAAACAATTAATTTTGTCAAAAGTCGATTATTTGTATAATGCTTTTGGGCTCAAGATTCGATTGATATAATCACTTTATAAGATTTGCTTAGGCTGGAAATGGGGGTGCCCACTTGACGTGATTCATCTCATTAACTCTATGATTATTACACTATTAAGCCGTTTCCCTTTCTCATCCCTTAAAATAGGTATTTGCCGTTCTTTAAGTATCTTTTCATCATTCGGCACTTTGAAAAATTTAAATTTTCTAGCCTTATCCTGCTCGTGATTGCTTTTATATCCCGATTTACAATTAAAATAAACGCACTTCACCCATAGACGTATAAAGCATAGACCGCCAATGCTTTGATGTACCGCCCGTTCCTGTTTAGAGAGAGACAGAGCGATTTTAGTGAGTACTTCTTTCTCTTTCTACTGGGGTGACGTGCGCGAGTCGACTGTTGGCGCGCTCCGCTCTCACCAGCCCACGTGACCCCAGTAGAAAGAGAAAGCGTCGGTGGATCAAACAGACTGGCGGTGTATACTTTATACGTCTATGACTTCACCATTTTAATCGCACCTCCTAAATATTTTGGAGCATCTGTAAATAGATGCAAATTTTTATATTTGAAAGCACATCTTTTTAGTTTTCTTTCGCTAAGATGTTAGAAAATGTCGCAAAGATCACTTAAAATACGCAAAGATTGTTTAAAACTGTATTTAAATTTCTATTAAAGTGTTTTAAACCACAAAATTCGTATTTTGACATACAGTTGGGAGCATATGCCAACTGTATAGGTGGCGCCGCCACACGGTTTTCGTCAACATATCGGATATTTTCAACTCAGAGTTCCAGGGGGCTGATTTCATGCATGCGTCGATTTTGAGGTTATGTTTTTTTAAGGTGTATTTAGTATGGATAACATTACTATTACATATATTATTAATGTTAATATCACAATTTAAACGTATTATATTCATAATAATTAAAATATTCCATTTAATTAATTTATTTGTTTTAATTTTTAATCAAATATAATGTGTGAAAAAAGGAAATTTCCGAAAATTTAAATAATATCAAATAAAAAAAAAGGAAATGTCAGAATAATTATTTATTTTACAGGTATATCTGTGTAGAGTAAAATTTCAAAGAACTCTTCTAAATTTTAATACCTTCAGTATGCATGATATAAAAGAAAATATGATTCCAACTTATTACTATTGCTATAAAAAAATCTCAAGGGGAAAATTAAATTTGCCTTTTTTTGTAAAATACATTTTTTAGTTTTTCTAAAAATGAACGTTGTTTTGGCAGTTAAAAGAAATTTTCAAGTTACTCAAAAGTGACAAAGTTTTCGACTTTACATGCATGGAAATGTTTGAGTATTCATTATTTTTTAACATTCATATTTACGAAATTTCAAACTGACGAAAATAAGAAGACTACCGAAAACATTTACAAACAAAATTTAAATATTTTGAAAGTAAAACTTAATGGAACTAAAAAATTCAAATATTGTAAATTTCCAAAACATTGAAACCAAAATTTTAAAAATCAGGACGTACTTGAAAATTCCCGAATGATAAAATTTCTGAGGGTTATAATATATAAACAATATTACAAAAATTTGAAAAATTATGCTCATGGATACTTTATAACGTCAGAAATTTTAATGCTAATGCAAACATAGTGAATAAACAAAATATTTCTTAAAATTTGCTCACAACAAAATACAGGTTTAGATCCTATAAAGAAATTTTTGTAATATATTCGCAATTACATGGAAAGCACAAAAAAATTACTAAAATATGGAACGGAATAAATAATATTAAAATATTTGAAAAATTGATGAAAAAAGCGGAGAAACAGTTTCTTTCTAGTAAAAATATTAATTTAAAATTAAATACTAGTTTTCTAAATTTCAGTCTAAATTAATTTCACTCAGAGATTCTCCAATTGAAAAATGTACATTTAAATTTTGAACGCTTTTAATTTATTTATGAGTATTAATTTTTTACAAATAAACTTCCAAGTTTACAATTCCAAATTTTAAGATTTGAATCCCATTGAATTGAAAATTACTCTTATTTAATAGTTGAAAATTTTCATAATTAAATTTTGAAGGCTTTAATCAGCTTTCAATTTTTATTGATCCCATTTTCAAAACTCTAATCTACAATTATTTCAATTTTTAACGTTTTGAAATTTTTCTGTTTTTAAAATTAAAAATATGAAGTAATTTCATTTAGAGATTTTAAACGAATTCAATTTATAATTACTAATTTTTTATAAACTTCCACAATTACAATTCAAAATTCGAAAACTTGAATTTCATCGAATTGAAATTTATTCTTAGTGAATAGTTGCACATGTTTGAAAACTAAATTTTGAAAACTTTGAATTTTTATAAATTTCATTTTAAAAATTATAATCTACAAACATTTCAATATTTAAAGTTTTGAAATTTTTCCGTTTTCTAACTTTCAATCTGAAATAATTTCATTTAAGAGATTACCCAATTGAATTTCCATGTTTCCATTTGTTTATGATTATTAATTTTTTACAATTAAATTTCCAAGTTTACAATTTCAAATTTTTAGACCTTAAACCCATTGAATTAAAAATTATTCTTATTTAATAGTTGAAAATTTTTCATAATTAAATTTTAAAGGCTTTAATCAGCTTTGAATTTTTATTGGTCCAATTTCAAAACTCTAATCTACAAACACTTCAATTTTTAACGTCTTGAAATTTTTCTGTTTTCAAAATTAAAAATTTAAAATAATTTCACATTCAGATTTTGAATGCTCTCAATTTATTTATGATTATTAATTTTTTTACAAATAAATTTCTAAGTTTACAATTCCAATTTTTAAGACTTGAATCCCATCGGATTGAAAATGATTCTTACTTAATAGTTGAAAATTTTTGATAGTTACATTTTGAACACTTTAATCAGCATAGAATTTTTCTAGATCTTATTTTCAAAATTATAATCTACAAACATTTCAATTTTTAACGTTTTGAAATTTTTCCGTTTTCTAAATTTCAATCTGAAATAATTTCATTCAGAGATTCTTAAATTGAGAAAAACTCTTATATTTTGGACGCTTTCAATTTATTTGTGATATTGTGGTATTTTGTTAATTATATAGTATTAAAAATTTTAGAAATATTATAAATATTAAAAATATAGTTACGATCTTAAATCAAATTCAAAAATAAAACTACTTCAGTATGTCTTAAAATATAACATAACCTCAAACTTCCTTTATGTATACTTAAAACTTTAAGAACGCCAAGTAATTTTACAGATTTCCTGCTGATTACACTCCTCTGTAAAAGCATGGAATGGTTCCTGAAAGTCATGGCATCGCAAATCATTGTTAAGCTGTATTGAAACACTTTTTACAGAACATTCACATCAACTCTCAAAATTTTGTAAAAAAAAACCATATACCACAATATATCCGAGACCTCCGATTCTTCTAAGAAAACAGAAGTTCGAATTGTGCATTTTCGGCTTAGACACAAATTTGCAGTGGTACTCAACCACTCATGAACCTTCTGTTATGTGGCTCCCAAACGGTAGGTATGGTGGGGATAAATTTCTAGATCTGACATCTCTGTCAATGATTTCCTTCGACGCAATTTCGCCCTCGCTAGCACAAAACATTGCTGATTTGTGGATTTGTGATTTATCTTGTGATTCATTTTTAACATTTAGACAATGACGAACTACAATTAAATTTTTTTAAAATTACGTGTTATTTCTTCGACTTAACACCATAGAGATATTACAGATAGAGTAGGTGTGTCATAGGCCGCCTTTAAGTGGGAATGTCTGCTCATTAGAAAGAGAGAGACGAATAATTTGGCATTTCTGTCTTTCTCTACTAGATCATGCGCAATGACATTCTTGCAGCTATAAATGTATGTACACTAATATAATAAAGTAACGCATGCGCAGTAAGCAGTGAAAGAGAGACAGAAATACCAATTCGATTCTCTCTCTCTCTTTTCCTTCAGTGGACGCTCTTACTTACAAGCATGTCTACTCTATCTGTAATATATCTATGCTTAACACGCACTCGTTTTCTTTGCGTCGCGCTTTTGAGGTTAAAATCGTCCTGCTCCAGAAAATCATTGGTCTTATGGGAAAAATCAATAATTATTAATGAACAAAAACATTCCCGATCATTTCAGTTTACAAAATTAAGAACAATAATTCTTTGATGGGTAATTGATATTTAAAAAATATAAATGTCATTTGAAGTCTAAAAAGATAATTGAAATCACATTATTTTTAAAAATGTTATGTATCGATGTATTATCAAAATGTAATATATTTTAAGCGACATTTAAAAGCGTTTAACAATTTACTTTTATAATATTTGGATTCATTCTGATGGGATTTCAATAAAAAATTATTTTTATTATAAATTCACACATGTTACATTATTGGACATTTTCTTTTTTTACTATTGTTTATTTTACTTTTTAGCCATATGAAATATGCAACTTTAAGATGTAATCTTATAAGAAGTTAAAAAAAATTGTTAAGTTGACATAATCAATAATTTATATTTATTTGTCATAACAATTTTTTTTTGCTGAGATGCGATGTACCCCAGTTTGCCAGTAATAAAAAATCTAAATTTATTGTCTAAAAAATTTGGAAGTAGGAACCCTACTGATAAAATAAAAATCCTAAGAGAAAACGAAATATAATAAAAATTTAGCAAAATAAAATTATGATATAACAATATTTTAGAAACTTGAATAAGCAAATGATCAAATTTAATAGTATCCTCATGTTTTTTTAACATTATAAATTAGGAATTACACAATTTTAAATTTGTTAACTCAAATTTTAGGATCGAGAAATTTTTGTTGGCTAAATATAACAAGCCAAGTATAATTGTTGTGTGCAACTGTTTCTATAATTCAACCACATGCTTATTCCATTAAATCAACAAAATCAGTAAATTTTTCTAAAATGCAAAAATACAAAAATTTAATTAAACAAAAGTCAGGGTATTTTATTCATCGGGGAAAATTCAGGGATACAGAAAACAATTCTGGCAAGTTAGAGAATTTCTATAACTTTAAATATTTTTCAAAGTAAGTTTTTCATTTTTCAATTTTTTGTTGTTGTAGTTGCTTTCTCTTGAAGATTATCTTTTTAGTTAAAATTTTTATTAATTGCTTAAACATTTAACAACTTTGCTAACAAATAATTCTTTTTGGTCAAAAATTAACTATTTCGAGGAAAATGTACCTTTTTTAATTTATATCTTGTTCAATGGACAACTAGAATAATTCTTCGATAAAAATTCAACTATTTTTTTGAAAATTTGTTTTTTTAATTTAAAAATTCATCTGTTTCCAAATTCAAAAAAGATTTTAGTTGCCTTTTCAACAAAATGTAAATTTTGAAACAAATAAATTTTCTTCGAAATATTTTGAATTTAAAAAAAAACAGTTGTATTTTAAGCGAAAAACTGATCCTTTTGGGTTAAAAATGCCACTGTTTACTTGACACTTTAATTCTTTCGTAAAAAAATTAAATTTTGATGTTGAAAAGCCAACCGAAAATGTAACTGTTTGGTTAAAAATTAATCTTCTTTAATTGACAAGTCTAATATTTTGTTTGAAAATTTTTTTTGCATCACTTTTTTAAGAAAAAATTTTTGTGTTTACGATTCATATTTTTTGAGAACTGATATTTTTTAATTAAAAACTCCGCCGCATGAGTAAAAGTTGAACTACTTTAGTGAATTTTTTAATGAATTTTATCCCTTCTTGAAAATTTAATTATTTTGTTTAACATTTTTTTTACAAAAAATTCATAGTCTGGTTGAAAATTTAATTTCTGTACAAAAAATTCGTCTTTTCCCTTGAAGGTTCAACAAAAATACTCTCGACCAATCAGCTTTATCTAGAAAGAGAAAGGTGTACATCTCATATCTCTTTTCTCTCTCAAGAACCCATTTCAAGATCTGACTTCCGTGCCAGGCCGATCTAGGGTCATTTCTAGGTAGTTTCAAGTTATACAGTTTGTCATTCTAGGGGATTTCAAAGTTATTAATGTGCCAGCACTGAATCTGGAAAAATCATCATGTAAAATCATTTCTCGAGTTCAGGGGACACGTACCCGCTTAAAGATATTTCCACAGCCTCTTTTCACAATAACTCCTCTGAAAACATCTTCTTTTGCATACTACATAAGCTTGAAACGATACTCATTAAAAGGAGTATTCGATCTTTAATTTTTAAGTACACTAAATCTACGAAACAAAAAAATATACAAAGTGACAAGGGTGGTAAAAATGTAAGCGCCCGCATGCTAGAGTTCTTAAATGCCCGAGAATTTATGTTTAGCAAATGCTTTCGAGAATGTACTCAGCACTTAAGCTCGAACAGAGAATTTATAGAGCATTTAAGAGAATTTAAAGCATTTATTGTTTAAACAAATATCTCATAATAACTGCATATATTTTAACAAAACATTCTAGAGTGAAATAAAGATATACTTTTTTAAATTACAGAGTTGCTACTTAGTTGAAAATTAATCTCTTTTGGTTGAGGATTTAAACTAATTTGTTGAAAATTTATCTTTTTTGGTTGAATTCAACTATTTTTGATATAAAATTAAAATAATTTTTGCTTGATATATAAAATGTCACATTTGTCGTTGAGAATTCATCCTTTTTGAACTTTGTTAAAAGTTCATTTATTTGGTTGATGATTTATAACTTTAGAATTAAGTACTTTCTTGAAAATTATGTTTTCTAGTTGAAAATTAATTGTTTTAACTGCAAATTTACTTTATGCATGTTTATTCAAAATTTAGCTCCTTAAGTAGAAAATTCAAATATTGGGTTTAAAATTCCTCTATTTCGTTGAAAGTTTACATTGATTTTATTAAAAATTTAGTTTTTTACTGAAAATTTATCTGTTTTATCTTTTTGGTAAAAATTAATTTCTGTTCTAGAAAATTAAACTATTTTTTTCAAAATTCGTTTACTTTTTTGTTGAAAATTTATTGTACTAATTGAAAATTTAAATATATTTTATTTTTGGTTGAGAATTTATCTTTTTAGTTGCAACTTGATGTGCTGGGTTCAAAATCAATTTTTTTTAGTTGAAGATTTATCATTTAAGTTGAAAATGCACTTTGAATCTGTCATCTTTTGTGCAAAACTTACATTTTTCGATATAAATGTAATCTTTTTTTCTATAAAATTGTCTGTTTTGTAGAAAATTTAACAATTATATTTTTACGTTGAGAATTCGTTCCTTTGGTTGGAAAACAAAATTTAATTGAGAATCCGTTATTTTTTAAATTTTCATTTGACTGAAAATTCGTTTCTTTTTAGTTGAAAATTAATTTTTTAGCTGAATCCAAGTTTTCTTGAAAATTTATATTTTTAGTTGAAAACTAAATAATTTTGCTGAAAACTAGTTTTTTTCTTTGTTTAAAATTTACTTTTCTAACTGAAAATTGATTGTTTTAATTAAAAACTTAGATCTTCTATTTTTGCTTAAGAAAATAATTTTTTTTGTTGAACATTTATTTTTTCATCATTTCAGCTATTTTAATTTTTGCTGAAAATTGATATTTTTTAGATGAAAATTTATGTACTTTGTTGTAAAGGAGTCTTGTTGATAGAAAATTATTCTTTTCGGTGAAAAATTAAATTATTTGTTTAAAAATTCATATTTTTGTTTGAAGATACCACTTTTTAGTGTGAAAAAATTCCTTTCTCAGGCTCAAAATTTATATTCTTGATTTGAAAACTTAACTAAAAAGTGTTTAAAATTTATTGAGAAACAACAATTTTTTGCATTAATAGTATGGTTGATTTTATACCTAGAAAAATGTATAAATTGGAATATTGTAGCAATCCTGTGTAAGGCACTGTTTAATGCGAATAATATGTTTTCTATAATTTAGGAAATTAATAATTCAGGAAATTTAAATAATGTAATTATAATTAATAAAGATAAAAAATTAGATTTTTGAAATCTAATTCAAAATGCTTATAAATGCTCATTAAATTCCCAAAGCACATAAACGAGCATATTCTCGAGAATATTCTCATGCTCGTGCGAATTTTTTTGAGCACTTAAAGTCTTTATAACACTAGGTATTTTTGGTTTGAATCAAATAAATATTATTTTGAATTCAAATTAACAGACTTTTAAACAAATTAATTTTTTAATAAAAGTCAATTTTTTGTTTGAGTAAAAGAAATTGTATTAAACAAATTAATTGTATCAATCAATAAGGCAAATAGTTTTCATTTCTTAAAATTAAATAAGCTTTTTTTTTAATTGGTGTGCAAAATTTGTTTGATTCAATGACATGAATTCAGATAATTTTTTTTGTTTGATTCAGACAAAAATTTTTTAAATGAGAAAGTTGACTTTTAAACCTGGAAAGATTAATTTTTAACAAGAAAGTTAGTTTCCAATAAACTAAGATTACTAATTATCAAATAAATACTTGAATATAAAAAAATATAATTTGATAATAATATATTAATTCTCAACATAACAGAACGAATTTTACTAACACATTTTAAATCAAGCAAAAAGACGACATTTTAAACAAAATACAGGACGTTTCAACAAATAGTTAAATTTTCAACTTATAAAGAATGATTTACAAAAAAATAATTATTAACAAATTAGTTTAATTTGTAACCAAAAAGTTAAATTTTCAACCAAAAAGATGAACTTTTATTTTGAATATCTCAATTCGCATAAATTTTTAATCCAATATAAAATATTAACATATTTAGTTCAGTAAATCAATTTTAAAAAAATGGTTAAAATAATTGTTTAAAATTTTATCAAATAGTTTAATTTTGAATTAAAAATATACTTTTTCGAACAAAAAGATTAAGTTTTCAACAAAAAATTGATTTTTTAACAAATCGTTGAAATTATAATAAAACTGTTAATTTTTGACTAAATAGTATGATTTTCAATCAAAAATGATAATTTTGGAGAAGCAATGGTATAATTAAATCTTTAGTGGAAAAAAATATTTTTCGACCAACAAAATACATATTTTAGCGCTGAAAATTTAATTAAAAATCTTCTTTTGTTGAGGACTTGTCTTTTTTGGTTGAATTTAATTGTTTTTTATTCAAAATAACAATATTTTTGAGTTGCAATTTCTACTGCATGACAATATTTGTTAAGAATGTAAGAACTGCTTTTTTGAAAACTATATTTTTTCGTTAAAAATTAATTTTTTCTAACTAAAAATATAAATATTTATGTCAAAGTTGAACAACTTTGAAAAACTTTTTTTTTATTTTTGTGTACATTTTCATCTCTCTGGTAGAAAACTTAACTATTGAGTTGAAAATTCGCTTATTGTTTGTTTAAGTTTGATTTTTGTAACTGAGAATGTGAGTTCTCCATTTTTGGTATAAAATTAATTTTTTTGAATGAAAATTTGTCTTTTTGAGTCGAAAACTAATCTACTTGGTTCAAATTTCCTTTTTTCTTGTTCATATGCAACATTTGCCTAATTTTTACAATTTTTTTTAGATTTTTTATTTAAGATCAGGAAAAACTGAATTTTTTCCTGGAGACCTGGAAATGAAAAAAAATCTAGAAGCTGTACAAATTATAAATAATGCCCTTCATTTTAGAAAAAATTTCTTATGTTCAAAATTTAAAACTTTGATAAAAAAAATTATTTGACTGCAAATTCGTTTCTTTTTAGTTGAAAATTAATTTTTTAGCTGAATCCAAGTTTTCTTGAAAATTTATATTTTTAGTTGAAAACTAAATAATTTTGCTGAAAAATCGTTTTTTTCTTTGTTTAAAATTTACTTTTTCAACTGAAAATCGATTGCTTCAATTGAACATTTAGATCTTCTGTTTTAAGTTAAAAAAATAATTTTTTTTGTTGAACATTTATTTTTTCATCATTTCAGCTATTTTAATTTTTGCTGAAAATTGATATTTTCTATTTTTTTTCTATTTTTGAATTTATTTTGAATTCTATTTTTGGTTGAAGATACCACTTTTTAGTGTAAAACAATTCCTTTCTCAGGCTCAAAATTTATATTCTTGATTTGAAAACTTAACTAAAAAGTGTTTATGATGTATTAAGAAACAACAATTTTTTGCATTAATAAATCTTGTAGGTGTATGGTTGATTTTATACCTAGAAAAATGTATAAATTGGAATATTGTAGCAACCCTGTGTAAGGCACTGTTTAATGTGATTAATATTTTTTCCATTATTGTGACTTATTTTAATATTTAAATTTAGCGCCCTTTTCAGTTTGGAGCGATACATTTTCCCAGGAAATTTAAATAATGTAATTATAATTAATGAAGATAGAAACCACGATTTTTTAAATCTAATTCAAAATGCTTATAAATGCTCATTAAATTCCCAAAGCACATAAACGTTGAGCATATTCTCGAGAATATTCTCATGCTCGTGAGAATTTCTCCGAGCACTTAAAGACTTTAGAACACTACCGCATGCTCGCTTTGTGAATTTAGTTCTGCCAGGAGGCACTCACGGCGCTTCGGTCGCTCCATAAACAGCCATAATGCCAAAATTTGTTTCCACTATTTAACACATATCTTTACCTCCGTGGCGTTATCGGTCCATTTCGATATGTCCACGGTAGTACGACTCCCATGTATTTTTTTGACCAGTTATTTGCTGCGCCAACAGAGCCATCTTCAGTTGGGCTCCA